>JAOXJP010066101.1:0-15483 GCA_025762735.1 Platanus orientalis | reverse complement strand
AGGTTGGGACTTGTCTGTACAAGGAGGCAATTACATTTATGTGTGTTGAAGATGGGGATAGGTTGTGATATTTTCATTGTTTTGTGCGCTAATTGACATGTAAGTTTGGGAGCATCAAATATGCTCAATTAGTGTTTGATGAGATGCCAATGAAGACAATGGTTGAGTGGAATTTGATTATTGCCGAGTATGCATTTCATGGGTACAGTGAAGAAGCTCTGAGTATGGATTATGAGATGCGGGGTTTAGGTACATCTACAGTAGTTCTATCCTTTCTGCACTGAAGTAGAGAAGAACTCAGGAAAAGAGCACATCTTATTTTCACTAGGAAAAATGTATGAAAGTAGTAGTGCGTAGACAACAGTAGACTTGTATTGGCTTGTTGTTTTTTACCACATACAGAAAGAGAGAAAATAGGGATTTTCTAGTATCGGAGATGAAGGTTGTATTTGTAGATACCGAGATATGACTCAGATGAATTTATCTCTTTTGGCCAGTTTTGCTCGACAACGGAGAGTTTTCCTTAGACTTCCTCAGTCAAGACAAGAGATTCATAAAGAGCTATGATCTTTTGTATCTGATTTTACTAAAAAAATTTAATGATCCTATAATCATATATAATTGTATTGCTAATCTTACTGGGCTTTAATGGTATTATCCTCTGATAACACCCAAAAAAAAAAGTCCTGCCTTTATTCCCTTTCTAATCTTGTAGGTCAAAACTATATCATCTGTGAAAACTTTCTAGCTTTCATTATCAGAAATACATTAATTAAAAAGAAGAATGGATTCAGTGAAAAACATATATACAACTATTAATGTTGTAAAATCTTGGACTTTCATTTTTTGAGGTTCTACTATCACTTGCAAGCTGTTCCCTTTCATAGTCTTTAATGCACCATATTTGTTTATAACATTTGGTGGCCATTGAATGTAAACATTTACCTTTTCTTTTCCTGCACTACATTTAGTTGCAGTCTTTTAAGGTCCTTATTTTAACAGCAGCTTTTAATGCACCAAATTTGTCTGTAGCATTCTGTGGTCATTGAAGTTAAACATTTTCAGTTTCTCTCTATAGCCTTGGGTTTCTGCTAACATTTTGTTGTTGTTTTTTAAGGGCCTTAACATTACAGCAGATCAGACGAATGTCTTCAGGGAGGCATTCTACACATACTATGATGCTTCTACGGAACTACTTCATATGAAAAGCTGCAAAAATCTTATGACCATTTATTTTGCGGAGTTTCATTGTAAGTTTCTTTCCTGATAATTTCTCTTGATTGTGCATGCGAAAAACATTATACACATATTTCTAATCTTGTAAGTCAAATATTAGTGTTAATATACAAATATTTCTCTAGGTGGAAGCTTCTCATATGGCCTAAGTTTGCATATTCATTTGTTTTCCAGCTTTTGCAAATACAGGTGCCCAACAGCTCTCAGAAAAGGTGCTCTAGCTTTTCTTGCCTCTTTTCATATATTTTTTCCTTTAATTTTTGATCAATTTGTTGGATTATGTGATTTGGGAATAATAACTATTCTATGTTATGTTTTGTTGTCGAGAAAAAGATAGAAAAGGTTTCTTTTATTTTTGCTGGTTAATAGGTTTATTCTAACATGTGAGCGGGCTGGTTCAAAGGATTGCCAGGGTTTATTCTAAAACATAACAGTTACAATGCCATGATTGTGAATGAGATGTTTTCTTGAAGGTGGATGAAACTTTAGTAGGAGAGAACTGAAAAGCTTTGGTTTTGGTTTGGGAGAACAATCGAGGAGAGAAATAGGGGCAGTGGCCCTCTCGGTTTAATTGGTTGATGCACTTGTTGTCAAGATGGTTTTCTGAATCCTATTAATATATGAGGTGTGCAACCAACGAATATTACCTAAATCAAATCTCTGAGATAAATAATAGGCAATGTGCAGCTGATGAATGACGATGGGGACAATTTCTGATACGTGAAGATTGATGAAATATGCATGAGGGTTTACTATTTTTACAAGTGTATTGTATATTTATAACAATATTAGATAAATACTGTGTATTTAGAGTCAATTAGATGGTGTATTAATTTGTATATATTTTTATTTACAACACATGTGAAATGTAATTCAAAAATACATCCACAATTATTTTACTTTTTAAGTAAAATCAAATGAAGTTTTGAAATTATTTACTAAATTCAATTTTCCTTGTTTTGTTGTTGTGGTTTCATTTTAATTCTCCAAGAAAAAATTGAAATTAGGTGTATTAGAAATTAATACTAAAGTTTTTTTTGGCGTCAACGTCTTAGTTGATGGTAAAAATCTTACTTTCAAGTTACCATCATGCGCAAAAATGGAGTTTTAGCGTCTACTGCGATTGACACAAAAAGTGTTATTTCTTGTAATGGTATATCCTAGTGATCCTATGATTAAGAATTGTCTTATAATACGTTGATTATTGGTTTAAACACTATGATTATGGATTAAACATTTTGAAGTGAAGCATTGCTTAATACCAACTCCCAATCCTCTAAAAAATGGCCGGTCCCAATCCTTTAAACATGTGATATGTAGCAAACTGAGATGTCTTACCACTCCCAGCATTTAATTTAATTTATTTTTTTGGTAAAGCCTTCCAGCATTTTATATAATCAGTTTTTAACTGGCGATCTATTGAAGTACAATGAAACCATCAAATCATCCGAGTAACTCTGTAAATTACATATGTTGTACGATGCTACTAATACGCTGTCGTTGTACCCATTTTTAGCCACCTGTCTCATGCAAAGAAGAACAAAACCCACTATCGCAGAGAGACCCATCAAGAGATTGTTTAGGCAAAAAACTAATCCAATTATGTAGTTAAAAATAGAAATGTGCTTCAAAATATCTTAGCGATCCTATGATTAAGGAATGTCTTATATTACGTTGATTATTGGTTTAAACTTTATTATTAAGGATTAAACATTTTGAAGTGAAACATTGCTTAATGACAACTCCCAAGAATGATTGTCTGTGTTTACACAGACATCTATAAGTGTACCATTGGTTGACACATGATGGGTTTTTGAATTTTGTGTCTCGTTTTGAACAACTATTTGAACACTTTTTTGGGGGCTTGGATTATGTGCAAACGAATCTTGTGAGAACTGTGCAAACAGCACCAGAGGGGCTGAGACATCAGTTCCGAAAAGTGATTTACACTTTTTGGGGGTAGTTATCACTATTCAGTGCTGATGTGTCCACACCCTGATGCCATTTTCACAGTTCTCACAAGATTCTTTCTCACCTAATTTTTTTTCCTTTGTTGGACGTTTTTAACCCCAAAACAGTACATGCCAACTTACAAATCACCATACACACGACACACTTTTTCATCACATAACATTTTCTTCCTCTAAAAAAAATGTCCTCTACGCCCTCTCCCCCCCCCCCGGGCGGAAAAAAAATTCTCTAGAAATGTAAAATATGGCAAAAAAGGAAGAAAATATTCTGTAATGACAAAATATCTAGTGTTTATAGTGAATTATAAGTTGACACATTGTGTTTGGGGTTAAAAAAAGTGGTCAGGTGTAAAACAAGAGACACCAAATTAAAAAACACATCATGTGCCAATCAATGGCATGCCTACATGGGCCTGTGTCAACACAGAACCGTTCTCTGGCTAAAAAAAGATGCTGGAGACCCGTTCTTGCCGCTCCCAACATTTTGGTTGTCTTAGTGACTGTTTTAAGTCTATTCAAGTACAACGGAACCATTAGATATCGCCTGATACTACTAATAAGCCGTCATTCATGGTTGGCCACTTCATAAACGTGCAAATATGTGAGTAACGAAGTTAGAGTTAGGGAGCGAGTAAGAAGGGATGACTGTGACCGTACCATTCCAGATTTCCCAAAGTACGTAAGGACGCCCTTCACGGTTTTTCAACAGGTTTCATGTTGCCACGTAAGTTGCATGTCCTTTCTGTTGAGAAGCAAACACATACATAAAATGAATATATAAATGAACAATATCAGCCTGACTTAACCTATCATCACGATTTCTATGATTTGATTCTCTTCCATCTTTGTAATGGCTTCTGTGTTCTAGTTCCAGAAGGATGGTGAGAATTCTTCCTAGTTCCCGCGTTTACATAAACCAGTCTCTGAAATTTGTCATTCATCCTTAATGGATCATCTGTAAGTACTCTTCTTTCTCTTTGTTTGAGTTTTTCTTTCCTTTGCATTGTTACTATATTTATATGTTTATAATTTGAGTTAATTGTTGCAGTAACTTGGGATGATGCTTTAAGAAAGTTGTTGGTAGATCAGATTATGTTAGAAGAATTGTTAGTTTGGCATTCTTCTTTAGTAGAATGTTTCTCCATTACTGATTCTGATTTCTATGACTTTGTCTTTTGAGGACAGATTAGGAATGAGAGTTTCTGGTTGGGGAACAGTTTTCTGCCAAATTCCCACCATATATAATCCTTCATTCAGGAAGTTGGATTTGGAATAGTAGATTAGGTTTGGGGAATATATGGAATCTCTGTGTGATTTATGTGGAATGGCAGTAGCTGTAGTTTATTGCCAATCAGACACAGCCCGGCTTTGCTTGAACTGTGACTGCAATGTCCACTCAGCTAATGCAATCTCCGAGCGGCATCTCCGGTCACTAATATGCGATAATTGCAACTCGCAGCCTGCAGTTGTTCGGTGTGTGAAAGATAAACTGTCTCTTTGTCTGAGCTGTGACTCCAATGGTCATGGCTGTTTGGATATCAGGCATCAAAGGCAGACTCTGAATTACTACTCAGGATGCCCAACTGTGGCAGAGCTCTCAAATATTTGGGCTTCTGTTCTCAATGCCTCGCAGGATGTAATGTCTATAAATGAGAATTGTGTTAGTAACTGTTGGGAACTTGGACAGCAAGGGAGCCCATTTAAGTTAATGGTGACCACGAGGTTAAATGAGTTGGAGTCTTGTGATACATCTGAAACTTCAATGGATCCATCTTCGGCAATTCCTCCTGTTGTGAATTCACTACCATGCAGGGGAGATAAACCATCTCTTTTCCCCAATAACCCAAAATTGTCAAAGGTAGTTCCTTTTATTTACTTTGTATTGTTTGATTTCAACTTCTTATCTAATTTGTTTGCTTGAAATAGTTTTTCTAATTTAATGCATTCCCTGGTGTCTTGGTCATTTATAAATGCAAGAAAAACAGTACTTCACACACAAAAGAGAAATAAAAATAAAAGACTTAAAGGATACTTTGTTGAGTTTTTTAAGCATTTACATTTGAAACCATCTCTTATAAATAGGAGTCCACCCTATTGACTTTAACTTATTTCGTTGGTGTTTTCAATCCGAGGTACACTTTTAGTGTTTAATCCTTCTATTATTTTGATGTGTAGCAGGGCTGTTCCCAATTGAAGAATCTTCGAATTTGTGATGGTGGTGATCTCTACGAAGGTCTCAACATGGATGATGTTGGGTTGAATTTTGAGAATAGAAATGAGATATTTGGTCGCTCACAAAGCCATCCCAGCTATCCTTTTGATGCTGTGGGAATGGATGGCTTATATATGGAGAAAAACTTTTCAGTTGCTGATTCTAATAATCCTACTGAGAACGTCATAGAGGTTTCTTTCTGAATATCATATTTTCCATAGCATATTATTGGCCTCCATCTATTTTTGATTTTTTCCTTCAACATTTTATCTTTAACTGTTTCTTCATTTTTCTTTATCTCAATAAGAATTAAAGTTGTAACTTATGAAACTGTCTCCTGCAAAAATCTTTAATTTTTTCTTATTTGCAGCCTCCACCCAGCCAAGTACGTACTGATTTAGGTTTCTGCACATTACTCTTTGAACCAAGTTGTTAGTATCCACAAAGCTCTGCCTTCAATGAATTTGGGTCCTCCCAAGGAATCAAGATTCTAGCTAGATACTACTGCCATGAAATGTTGATGCAGGATGGTAAGCTCTTTTACCAAAATTGATGCAGGATAATGTCAAGAGTCTTAAAGAATCACCAATTTAGTGTAGCGAAAGCAAGAGAAAATTATCACAACCAAGAATTAAATCGAGAATACACACTTAATCAAACTCTTAGGAAAAAATTACGAATATAAGAAGAAAATCAAGTCGAAGAATTTAGGAAAAAAAAAAAAAAAAAAAAAACAGAAGTAGAAAGAGGAAAAAGAAACCTAGAAGGGCAATTTCGAATTTCTAGGAAGACCCATGGAATTACCCAAATACCCTTGGTCATGCGTGAGAAAACTATAAAAATTTGCAGGGTGTTAGATGAATCTTAGAGGTATTCCAATAAAAAATTCCATGTAATTCCAACAACATTTTATTTATCAAATTATATAATTATCAGTTCAGTAGTATTTCTTTAATGGAGGTTCCACAAACTATGAAGAAAAATGTGAACATGGAAGTAGGGAAGTCATTAGGACTTTAGGGGGGTTTTGTAAGGGACACATAAGAAACAAAACCCTAAAAGAGTATATGTAGAAAAGGAAGAATATGGTGGGAAAATTTAAAGGTTTTATGAACCTAAAAAATTTTGGTTTACAAAGTATGGGGTCAATTACAAAATTCAAAACACATGGATTAATTAAGAAGAGTAATTCTATGGAATTATAGAAGTTAAAGAAAGTGATTAATGCATGAGTTAGACTACACACAAGTGATTGTTTACTTGAGATTGTATGCATGACCTATCTTATAAAGTTATGCTGATTTGTGATATCCTAGTTGCAAAACAGTAGCATAAAACTCGAATCCACTCTTTTTGATTGTTGCTGTATTGAATAAAAGGTATAATAGTAATGGTAATGGGGAGGATAGAAGGGTAGGTAGGTGTGGGGAATAAGAAAATAAAAAGAGAAGATGAGAGTTAGGAGGAAGAAGAGATAGATAGGGGAGGAGAGCCTCAAGGCTGGGGGACAAGGTAAGGACTCACTGTTATGGCTAGATTTTTCTTTCTATCAGACGACCCGACCATCACCTAGCCAAGGCCATCCTTACAACCATTTCAGTCATTCTTTGACCCACTGACATGCCCCATATGCACTGACAAGGATATTACTCACCAAGAACACTGACACATCAAGCCTGCGCTTAACTAGTCCATGAACTACTTCCTTGCATTACCACGACGTTCATTCCACTCGTAGAGTCCCTTGTGTCATTGCCACCTAAGTACGTAACTAGTCAGTCACCTCGGTGTTCATGCCGTGTCATCGAAGCACATCTCAAATGATCACAGAGTCCATCACACTCTGCTTGTAACACTGAAATCCCAACACACCTACAACACATCATTGAGTTGCCACTCGAGCCATTAAGCCCATTGACGACTATGATACCTTATGAGGGCACCATGCTGTTCCACGCAAGATGTCACCCTGAGTTTTGCCATGCCACCATTGTGGTTGTCTAGAGCCAAACCAAGGTTTTACCCAGTACCAGGATAAGGCACACCCAAGCACAAGGGCCATGGGATAGCCCACTAGGTGACCTACGTGCAGCCATTGTCACATATCGCATACTAGTAGCACACTCATAGGAAAGCCATTGGCTCACGCCGAATGTGAAGTGCCGCAACAATGCGCCCTAAGCACTACTGCTTGAGGGAACCCAACCCCTATAGGAATCCTAGGCCACACCTTTGTGCAAGCCTAGAGCCACCCCTAACCCACGTTGGGGATGCCTCGTAGTTTAAGCTCATGCAGGCTAGGAGCATGCCTCTCACACATGGTACATTGTCCATTTTTCCACCTATGCCTTGACATGCCTTTTACCCATGTCAAGGGCATGGGTGCCTCCAAGCACTCACCCTTCCTTAAGGTGTACCCTATGACTTTCATGGAAAGCCAAAAGGAAACATTAGGACCCCCAAAACTCTATTATACTAATTTACAATAATGCCATCAAACAATGTTTACAAAAATGCCACTGCCCCACATGTAAGGCTGTAGTGTGCACGCACACGCCAAAACATGTCCTTGACACTGCCAAGGAGTAACTCTCAATCAAAATTCAATTCATTATTTTCAATGATAAAATTGTTAGTGGTGCCTTTTATGGCTTATGACTCATAAAATATTAACATTCTAAAAAAAGAAATTTCTAAAACCTAAGACTTAGGATACAAGATTTACCTAAAACTCAATACTTCTAAAACTTAACTTTCCTTAAAATTTAAATTACTAAAAAAGTAGGGAAACATGGGGCTATCGACTAGCACATGTTGACTTGGCTGCCCACTAGAAGACAAAACTAGCTAGGGATGACCAACCTATTAAAACCCCCTTTTGACCTTGGCTTTTTAGCCCTATTACATAGACACATTTCTATACTAAAACTTAAAAACTAATGACACTATTGGCCTTATTAAATTTGAATGCCACCCTTCAACACACTATAATTAAACCCAAATAGAACACTAACTTGAATCTGCCTCTCTTATGGGGGTGGAATATACAAGAGCCTCTTTTTATTGTCTGTATCCTTCTCTTGAGGCGGGGGGGATTTGTTCTCGAGGAATTGACCCCCATCTATGATAGCTTCTTGTTGATGGTATTTCTAGAATCTGCAATAGAGGTGGTAGATGTGGAGTAGGGCCTAAAATTGAAGTCTTCTTGCATGAACCATATGTCGGGTTGATTCTTTGCCTTAGACCTCTTCTTGGAATTGGTTCGCTTCTTAAACTGGAATTGTCTTGCTCTTAGGTTTGATTTGTTGCATGGCTAGTGGGTGAAGAATATGTGGAGATAGGCATGTCACACAATCCCTTTATTTGTCATTTGCTAAGCTTAGGATTTGGCTTGCCATTAATGATATAGAGGCAGATAGAGCTGGTAGTAGTCCAAATAGATCAAATAGTAATTTTGCCAAAGCATCATTCATGGACTTCATCTTTGATTTCATTGACTCCATAGTGCATTTTATGTGGCCCAATTCTTGATTCATTTTTCTCATCATTTGACAATTATGAGCAAGTTGGGAAGCAATATAAACCTTGATGGAGGCATAGAAACAATATGAAAATATCAACTAGGTAGAAGAAGGAAGGACCACAGCTATATAAGAGTTAACTGGTATCTGACTAAAAAATAATCCACAAAAACCCTGAGGAACTTAACTGGGTAAGGACTAACTAGAAACCTAGTTCTGATACCAAAATTGATGCAAGATAATGCCAAGAGTCTTAAAGATCACCAATTTAATGTTGCATAAGCAAGAGCAAATTAACATGACTAAGAATTGATTTGAGTACACCCACTTAATCAAACTCTTATGAAAAAAAATTAAGAATAGAAGAAGAATATCAAGTAGAAGAATTTAGATAAGAAAAGGAGAAAAGAGGAAGAAGAAACTTGAAAGGGCGATTCTAGAATTTCTGGGTAGACCCATGAAATTACAAAAGTAACCCTGATCATGCATAAAAAAATCTGAAAATTTGTAGGGTGTTAGATGAGTCTTAGAGATGTTCCCATAAAAATAATTCATGCAATTCTAACAAGATTTGATTTATCAAATTATATATTTATCAGTTCAGTACGTAGAATCTCTTTAATGGAGGTTCCACAAACTAGTAAGGTTTTATGAAGAAAAAGGTGACAAGGAAGAAGGGAACTCACCAAGAGTTTTGGAGGTTTCGTAGGGGACACATAGGGAAACAAAATAAAAGAAGTAGAAAAGGAAGAATAGGGTGGGACAATTTGAAGGCTTTATGGATCCAGAAAATTCTGGTTTACAAAGTATAGGGTCAATAACATAATTCAACATGCAGGGATTTAAGAGGAGTAATTCTATTGAATTTTAGGAGTTAAGGAAAGAGATTAATTCATGAATCAGACTATAGATAAATGATTAATTACTTGAGATTGTATGCGCAGCCTGTCTTATGAAGGTATGCTGATTTGTGATCTCTTGGTTGCAAAACAACAAACTAGAAATCGAATCTACTAGTTTAGATTATTGCTACAGTGAATAAAAGGAGTAATAGTAATAGTAATGGGAACAATAGAAGTATAGGTAGGTGTGGGGAATAATAAAAAGAAAAGATAAGAAGAAATAGAGGAGATAATAGAAGAAGATGAGGGTTAGAAGAAAGGGTGAAGAAGAGAAAGATAAGGGAGCGGAAGAGGGGAGCATCTTGACTGTTACCCTAGAAGGGGGATGAGGATAAGGGCCCAAGGCTAATGAGTAACACTCATTCAAAATTCAATTCAATATTTTCAATGATAAAACCATTGGATGGTGCCTTTTATAGGCTTACAACTAGGGGTGACAATTCATGTAGGTGCGTCAGGTTCGTGTCATGTTGAGATAGCCTTTAGTTTCCATGGACTACAATTAATAAAGGTATAGATTTTGATTGATCTTAAGAATTAAAGCCACTAAATTTTATGCTATAATGTCACTTGCAAAACTCTCATTGTCCTATTTAACAACTGGGTGAGTTGAATGTTTTCCTTGGGGTGATCTTTGTGCAAAGATGCATATCATGTTGCCACAAAACTTCAATGCTCTTCTTTATAACAACATTTTTGGTAAGCTTCCATAGGCATCTATTTAAAACACCATTTCTAAAGTTCAAATATCTATTTATATTGGTCTTTGTTGTAGATTTATGGTAAAACAAGTCCTTTCATGTCCTCACATAGATCTATTTAATGTGATTCTTCTATGCATTGATTGAATTAAAGTCATAAGTCATTTGCAAGTTTTTTTTTTTTACAGTACAATCACCCATTTTGCACATGATTTTGAAAGAAGGTTTAATGATTCTTGATTTTTCACATCATTGAGGTTACATTTACTCTCTATAGTGCCAAAGCTGAGTAGCTCTTAATGGTTTCTACAATAGTTGAGCTCACTTGGCTTCACTCTTTTTTTAGATTGGTCTTGTCTTGTGTATAATACCTTGTCAACCTTTTATTCCCTTTAAATTCATCATTGTTTTAGATTATTTCTTCATTTCTTGGGGATATTAGTTTTGGGGATATCAAAAACCCATTTCCATGTCAACATTTTCAATCCCTTATGGAAATGGATGTTGACCTTTAAACATTGGGATAGAAAATATTTCATTTATTAACTTTATGATACAAATTCTCATTCTAGCTGTAATTGAACAAGTAGTGTTCGTGAACAACAGGTCATCTGGTCTAACTTAAACTTCTTGTCCATCACCGTGCTCTCTTCTATGATGTCTTCCAAATGCTTACTTCCATCTCATATTCAGACCATTCTCTATGAGATCATGCCTAAATTCATTGTTGAGACATTATAATTAGATTTGGCATTCTCTTTAATCTTTCTATGATCTAGACATCATACCTAATTTGTAGAAAAACACTATTGGTTTTATGATCTTTAGTATGTGGAACTTGAATCTGAATTTCATATTTCTATACATTCTTAAATAGTTAACCATGTAAATACAACTTTATTAGGCCCAAAATTATAACCTAATCAAGTGCAATGCACAAACTTCTTTAGTCCTGGTGCATCCATTTGAGGCATGTTTTATGAGCTTTAGTTGTTATTTCTATATCCATTGATGCATCAATAGCCCTTTCTAGTATTAGCTATTATTAATCAACATAAAATTTCCATGATTCAAATGTGTTAATTGGTTGGTTAGATAGGACCATACTTTTTGTACATGTACAAATGACAATCCCTTTTATGTCTTTCCTCAGGCCTCATCATCAGAGAAACATGAATGCCTGGCACTTCAATCATCTTGTGCTGTTGGGTCTGCCACTACATTGCAGGCTATAGATAGTAGTGCAAATCAGGTGCTTCTAACTTGTGGTTGTCCCAAAAACATCAAACTAACTTTTCCTATTGGACAAGTTCATTCAAGTATGTCACTTTCATTCTCCAACCTCACCGATGAAAGTTGTGTTGCTGATTATCAAGATTGTGGAGTATCATCAGTGTTTCTAACAAGTGAATCACCATGGGACTCAAATTTGGAAACTGGTTGCCCACAGGCAAGGGACAAAGCAAAGCTGAGATACAGCGAAAAGAAGAAATCACGAATGTATGTTGTTTGCATCTATGTTAACATTAATAGAATACATTGTTACATATTAAGGACATTATATCTTGGTCTCATACTTCCCATTGAATAGAAAAACCACCATAAGTCTCTAACACTGTTTTAAATGACTTTTAATTTACTAATTTTCAATTTGTTCATGCCAGAGCTCATACTTTCTTTCACTTGAGAAAATTTGAACACTATTTGTTATCATCTATTCTACTATTTGTTCATGAATACTTTAAATTTTGACTTTGAACTTCAAATTTTGGAAAGAAACCAAGAATATATTATGATGCTGATTATATTTTAGAAAATGCAGAAGTCTATATTAATAACTTTAAAACATGGTCATCTTCACCTTTTTTTTTTCCTCTTATATTTTAGAAAATACAAAAGTTTATATTAATAACTAAAAAAATGGTTATCCTCACCTTTTTTTTTCCCCTAATAGTGGTAAAGAAGGAAAATTCTGAAATGTGTCTAAGGGTTGTCAACAAAGTCCTGCTGTCATTTAGAGACAACTTGCAATAAATCTATAAATTAGAAAGTGGACTGTTGTGCTAAAATACTGTAAAAAACATCTTTGCGTAGTAGGTATTAAGTTGTTTATTTACTTATTTTTGATTCAGTTTAACTCAATAATATAAATGACACAAATGCTTTTTGTTCTCACAATTCACATGTAGCACTATCTAACTTTGAAATTGGTCCATACATTAAAGAAAGCAAATTGAAGTTGGATTTCTAATACAAGGAATGATTTTTTTTTAATCATATGTAATAGCATCTTCTCAAACATTTTCACATGATTGTTTTTTGAGAAATGTTTGAATCCTTGTAACTGATGTTCAACAAAAACATGCAAGTGTAAATGATTCTTTAAGGATTTTCTCCGTCTTATAGATATATCATTGTTATATTCCCTGAGGCTCTTGATCATTATTATTTTTTACTTCTATAAATACATTTAATTATATAATATAGAGTTTTTAATGTGGTAGAACTCTACTAATATTTTTTGAGGAACCAATTTGGTTCCATATTGCAGAGTTAATAACCTTAAAGTATGCATGATAATTATTTTGGATGTACTAATATAGTTAATGTTATTAGAATGGTTGTTTCTAGAACTACTAATGTTAACATATACTATGATGTTACATTTATGTTCACATGTTTACTTACCCTATATTGTATATGCCCCTTATACCTCTGCAAAATTTCTACTAATAATGAAGATAAAAACAATCTTAATATAAGGTTTGTTAATTGTCTCATTGAAAATATGATTCTTCTTGTACAAAACTGGATGAAAAACTTAGTATCTGATCACTTTAGTAATTTAAATTTTGCATTGTAGGGTTTCTTCTTGTTTAAGGTTTTTTTGTTAATCAAAATATGTGGAACACTTAAAATTTAATAGATCTAATAAATATAAATTCTGCTTCTCGCACAATTATTAGTTACTAGAGAGTTGAGTGTGTTAATACATTTCATAACATAAATCCTGCTTACTTTAGTCTCTTAACAGTTTTTGCATGTATGTGATATGTAGGTTTGGAAATCATATAAGATATGCTTCTCGTAAAGCCAGAGCAGATACCAGGAAACGCGTTAAAGGTAGATTCGTGAAGGCTGGTGAAGCTTATGACTATGATCCTCTTATAACAAAAAATTTCTAAGACAGATTACCAAATTCTCTTTCTCTATCATACAATGCTTAGCCTTTTCGCTAAGGTATAAAATGTTGGAATTCTTAGCTAGTCCTTGTAATTTTAAATGGCTTTCTTGGTATACAAGATTCTTATTGGGATTTAAAATTTCTTGGAATTCTATACTTTCTTTGATTACTTCCTTGGGAATTCTACATTCACCTTGGACTTCTACATTTATCTTGGTTTGGGGCATTTAATATTTTATTTTATTATTTGTATTGAGAATACAAAGTACCTTTAATATATACATGCATTTTCATTAAATAGGTTAGTAGTTTGATACTTAGAAAAGCTAAAAGAGTTAATTTGAGTCCAATCTCATTTTTGGGATGTAGCCTATAAATTTAGCTTTGTACCTTGTCATTTATAAGACATTGGAATGAAATTTGAAGTCTTCATTAGTTAGACAACAAGTTAGCTTTGTTTTTATATGTTTGTTGACATCATGAACACACTTTTCTCTTGATTTTTGTCCTCTTTCCTCTAAGTAGTTAGTATAAATCCAACAAAGTGGTTTTCAACGATCTAGAAGGTGGTTATGTGAGAGAAAGATAAATTTGAAGATTTTGAAGGAAGGTGTTGCAAAGCATGGTATTCATTCGGAAGGTTAAAGACAATTGATCTAGAATTGGAAAGTTTAAAATGTGGAAAAATAGAGAATTTTTTTTTTTTCAATCAGTAAGGAGGTGAGTTAAAAAAAGGGAGACAATTTTTTTTTTTTTTTTTTAAGTTAAAGTTTATGATGGATAATATTGTGATGGAAAAGTTGATATTCTCTAACTATAATTCTTGGAGACATAATATTAGCACATGTCTCCTTGTATACAAATTATGGGATGTGGTTGTTGGGATACCGAATGGTGGTTCAACAAAAGTTGGGAGAAGAAATCAAAGAAGGTATTTAAACTTTTACAAAATTCAATTTATAAATATGTTTGAAATTGTATCAAAGATTTAGGTTCTCTAACTCAAGTATGGGAGAAGATTGAGATTCTTTTTTTAGAGTATAAAGATCCAATGTTGGCACTAATTGAATATTGGATATATGATTTTGATGGTAACAATTTTTTTTGGAAGAAGATATTGATTTCCATGAAGATCAAAATATAATGCAGATGATAAGGTATGCATATAAGAAGCCAAAGAATGTGAAATTTCAATGGAGAAACCAATTCATTATAAGAAAAGACACTTTTGGCAATGCATAAAAGAGTCGCCAAAGATGTAAAAATGAGTCACAAAACTTTTCAGCGACTCAAACCATCGCGTCGCCAACATGTTGCAATAGATGCATGGCAGAAAGTCTTTGGCGACTCTAGAACTTTAGTCGCCAAAAGTTATTCATCCGCAACACCAATTTCGTGGCCAAAAGGTGCCCCTATAGCATCACGAAAAGTGGACTTGTGTCCTAGAAGATAGGGGCATAAGACTTTCAGAGATGCAAAAAACACGTCGCCAAATACAATGTTAATTTTTTTTATATTTTATTATTTGACATTCCGCGACTCTCTATGTGTCGCCAAAAGGTTTAATTTTAATTTTATAATTTTCCGCGACTCAATTGTTGAGTTGCCGAAAATTAAATTTTTTTTTCTAATATTATTTTCTATGATAGAATTTGTGAGTCGCCCAAAACTAATCCAAACCAATCCAAATAGTTCCAAATTAATCAGATATACAAATTTTCTTGGAAACCTGTATGCACTTGTATTCATTCAAACCC
>JAOXJP010066090.1:0-15483 GCA_025762735.1 Platanus orientalis | reverse complement strand
CTCGGGGCTCATGATTTCTACTAGAGCTTTTCCCTTTCTTGTGTGTAACTCTCATGATTTCTACTAGAGCTTTTTTCATTTCTTGTGTGTAACTTACAAGACTTCTTTGTGACATCTGTTCTACATCAATTAGGTAGGGTATCAACTACTTTCTTCAAGTTGGACTAGTGCTTTATTCCTATTATGGTAAATTTATAGAGTAGACAACTTTTAAACTGTGTAAGAATGATGAAATTAGGCGTAGCCAAATTTGATATAAGAATTGGAATACTCATTTGAAGCAATTATGACATAGCTCTTTTTCAAAATATCATTTGAGGTAATTATAATTTAAATTTTTTCATCAGCAATTTGACTTTTGGTGTAGGTGATGAAATGGGTAGCATTTGTATAGAGTTTTTGAAGCCTGACATGGAACTCCTAACAAATCAATGAAGATCGATTTCAGTCAAAGGTCTATCCTCGTCCTCACCGGCTAATCTTTTAAACACTTACCCATGAGCCTATAAATGAAAATTTTCTTTTTATTGATTACATAAAGTGGTTTTATTTTATTTATATTTGCTTTGCAGCTCACAATGACATCACAATGATATCTTTGATGTGTCTTTGTAATATGAAATTAATTTCAAAACTTGCATATCCTAGCATTATTAAGGAGGGGTTTAATCCATAATTTCTTTTCTTTTCATTTCTTTTTTCCTTTTTTTGTAAAGGTTTTGCACTGTTATACCAAGGTGTATAGTTAATTACTTCTAACCCCTTCTGATAATTGGCAATTATTTAACTTAATTTTGCTTTATTATAAATACTGTCATTATTTTATATCGTTTGTTTTCTACATTAATTGTATATTTTTGGGGGGGTTTAAATGCTTCATGTTATGACAACTCTGTTTTGGCCTCCCGTGTATTGCACGGTGCACGGGTTTTTTTCATTAGTACCTGACCGAGTGGTACTTCCATTGTGTGTCTAAGAGAGAGAGAGAGGGC
This sequence comes from Platanus orientalis, assembly GCA_025762735.1. Classification (NCBI taxonomy): domain Eukaryota; kingdom Viridiplantae; phylum Streptophyta; class Magnoliopsida; order Proteales; family Platanaceae; genus Platanus; species Platanus orientalis. The sequence continues at coordinate 14,491 of JAOXJP010066090.1, read as the reverse complement.
TCTAAAAGCGTGCCATTGATTGACACATGATGTGTTTTTGAATTTGATGTCTTTTATTGACCACCTACTTTTTCAACTCAACACTTTTTTTGACCCTTTTACCCCCCAAAAACAACACATGTCTATTTATAATTACCATATACACTATAGAGGCATTTTTGTCACAAAACATTTGCTTCGAAAGTAATAATATAAATAAAACCTTTATTTGTGTCATATATATTTATGTATTCCTTTTTGTTTATTTACATTATTTTTTTTTTGAGAATATGTGTTATAAAATTGTATATTCCAACTTATTTAATATTTAAAATTTTTAATGACCTTGTGGTTTGACCAATGACCCACCGGTTGAACCACTAACCCAATGACCTAGTTGCTTAGCCAGGTTAATGTCCTATCCAGGTTTAATAACTATGGTTTAAACATATTTGTTTGGCTAGATTTTGGTGTCATTTGAAAATTTATTTAGTTTATCTTTCCAGTAAGTCTACGGTATTTAGAATCTGATGTGATTTGGAAAAGCTATGGCCCAAATACTGGTAGTGTATAACTTTGTGTTGACAATTAGCTATTTAAAGTTTTATCTTTTTATAAATCTACCAGAAGTGGGATTGGAAATCCTAAAATGTAAAGGCTATCTATCTATATATATATATATATATATATAATTCAGACATTATTTTTGAATTAAGCGAATTAATAAAGCTCTTTATGTTATTAATTTGAACCCAAGATGTGATGATTTTTTACTGTACCCAAAGTTTGTTTTCCTTGAACCTCACATGTGATTAGACACAAACCGGTGTGCTTCTAGTAGAAAATTTTCTTCTTCCTTTATTATTCTTTTTCGGTTTCTTAATTTAAAACAATTTATCTAATATACCTTTTGTTTTTAATCTCCAGTTTGTCTAGAGTTTTATTGAAATTCAAAACTATTCCTTCACAACTGATTCCTAGCATCTTTTCAAATTAAACATTAATAAACCTACCATAACCCTTGGAGAGATTGCATATTTATTATTATTATAATTTTTTAATCTCAACTTGGTATCAAGGCATTCTTGCATTGGTTTGGTATCAAAGCAATAGATCATTACCTATTGGTCCTACATCAATTCCCCAATTATTATCCCTTAGGATTGGAACAATTGTAACCTTTACATGCAGCCCATGCGAAACTGCACTGTCTCACAAATAGCCTTAGCAAGAATTCCCCCTAATTTGCTATGGTTGGAGGCAAAAGTCAAAGTGCCACTTAGAGTATGCTTAGAGTTTTTTTTTTTTTTTTTTTTAAATTCATGAGTCAAAGACCAAATCCACAAGTAGTAGTGATTGTTATTCTTGATCCAAAATGTTTCAATCACCTTGAAACTGCCCTTGATTCATCTCATATGAGGACTACCATAATTCGCCACTTCTTGTAGCCCCCCTTCAAATGAGCTGCCATATTCAAATTCATGGGCTTGCTTATCCCAAGGCCACCTCTTCCACCAGAAGGCAAATGTAGCTTCTTAAATTGTCCAAATCATGGAGACTGGTGCAAAAGAGCTTTCATACTGGTCACTGTCTTCTTTTCTATGCAATACACATGAATATCTACCTTTCCATAGTTGTAACCTTCATGATGCAGGCCTGGTCATACTAGCATACACAGTGCAATAGGATCAGAAGAAGAAGTGTAAGTCTTGTGCTTGAGTTAGGTTGTTGGTTGGCTATTTGGACTGGAATTGGTTCATTGGTCAATTCATGCAACAATCTTTAGTGGCGTTCTGTGGAGAAGTCTTTAAGAGGTTCTAATCTTTTGTTTCTCTTCTAGAAGGTCTTGATTTGGTTATCTTGGAACTAGAAAAAATGTTGGAAAGAGGGGTTAGTTACATAGGAGATGCCTCTTTTATATTTTCTAATGATGCAGACAATCAAGCAAGACTTATGTATGTACCCCCACATAAGAGGGCATGGTTTAAATGTATATGTTATGTGGGGTTGATTAATTTTGTAATAGGGTCAATAGTGCCATGGTTAGTTTATTTCTTTTTATTTTTGGTTTTAGTTGTAATCCTATTTTTCACTTTGGACCTAATTTTTCTATGGCCAAAACTTGATATCTTTGGCTTGATTTTGGTATTTTTAGATAGGTTATTCAGTTACATTTCTCATGAGACCAAGATTGTGCAAATCTGAGGTGATTTGAAAAAGTTATGATCAAATCATTAAGGGGTGGTCACTAAAAATGGGAATAGTGTTTTTTTAGAAAGTTTTATGTTTTAGAAAACTTGGCTAGCAAGTTTAGGATTTTAGGAATTTTATAATTTTAACAAGTTTATTATGGTTTAATTTAAGTTTGCAAGTCTATTTAAAGGAAACCACTTCCCCATAATTTGATAATGAAAAATAAATAAGTTTTTGAAGATTTGTGTGTTCCCAAGGTGTGGCTGTAGCCATGTTCTCCTCTCGATGCCATCTTCTAGGCTCCCCTCTTTTTTCCATGGGTTGTAGCACCCTAGTGCACTTGTGAGTATCATCTTCACCCTCCATCTTTCTCCAAGATATCTCTCTTATTTTCTTCTCTTTCTTCTTTTTTCTTAGTTTCTTATTTTTCTCTCTTTCTTTTCCTTTTTTTTTTCTTCTTCTTCCTCTTCTTGAAACCTCCATTAAAGCACCTTCACTTTTTTTTTTATGAAATTCTTTGATTTGACCCATCAAATCATATTGGAATTTCATGAAATTTTAACTATAGAATCCTGTCACATGTCAGAAATGATCATAAAATTTTCAGAATTTTCTAATGTGTCAGAGGGGTATTTTGGTAATTTACATATTTTCTTTCCAAAATTATAAAAATATCATTTTGGGTTATTTTCTTCTATTTTCCCCTCTTTTTCTATTCTAAATCCTCCTTATCTTTTTTCTATAATTTTATTTTCAATTCTTAAATTTTGTGGCTACTTGTTTGTTTTTTAACTCTATTCTTGATTTCTTTGCTTCCACTTCCTTTATTTAAATTATTTGAGGCTTTGAAACATTATTCTACATATATTTTTTGGTATCTTCCCCTTCGTACAACATCATCTAGCTTCCTAGGAAATATTTTTATTTTGTTCAAAGCATTTAATGCTCAAGTTAGCGGATTTTGTAGAGAATTTCTCCCCTCATTATCTATATAAGGGGGTGTCATGTTTATGTAACGGAACTTTTTGCAACATATATAAATTATTTCTTTTCTTGGTGGCTCTCTTTGTTGTAAGAATACCAGAAGTTGTGGGTGTCCTTGGCGTGGAGACTTTCCGTCCAGGAGAGATGTCTCCTTGGTTCCCATCGACAATTTTCGTCTTCTTCTTTTGGAACTAGTCTTATCTTTGGAAAGTGCAAGAATGGGCCCTCAACTCTTTGTAGTTGTGTGTGCTTTCATTCCCTTGAATATGCCCTCAACTTCTTGCAATTGGGTGTGCTTGTGTTCCATAGCGCTAAGGAACAAACTTGAACATAGTCTCTTTTGCCTTGGACCCGTGAGGACAACCAGTTAAATTTAAAAACCATCCGTGTGGATAAAATCCATCAAAATTCATCCATACAGATAAATCTAGTGGTGACTCCTTTCTCATTCAACACACACATCATATGTGCCACTTCTAGGATGCATCAGTTGGTATCAGAGTTTAGTTGTTGGCATCCTTTCGGACGTGAAAGAACTATTGCTATAGAAGGCACCATTGTTGTGGATCAACAAGAGGAAATAATGCAAATTTGAAGGCAAGTTGAGATGCTCTCCCCTTGCACAAATTAAAGCTCCTTCTCATGATGGTGATGATGATGGATTGGGGGAATTATTTGGGAACCCATTTCATGATTGTGCTTCATTTTGTGAGTTAGTTGTGAAGGAAAATAAAAAATGGGATGAACATAAATGGGATGGAGGATTTAAATTTGAAATTTCTGAATTTAATGGTAGATAGAAAGCCAAAGAATTTCTTGATTGCCTTTCCACTGTTGATAGAATCTTAGACTTCAAAGTTATTACCAATGATAAGAATGTTAAATTGGTACCCTCAAGGCTATGAGGAGGAGCATCCGCATGGTGGAATCAACTCTTGATGACAAGGCAACAAAGGAGAAAATCACGTATCATAAATTGGGAGAAATTGAAGAAAATAATGTGGAAAATTTTGTTTCCCTTTAACTATACCTAGACCATGTATCAAAGATTACAAAATCTTTGTCAAGTAAGTAAGTCCGTGAATGATTACACTAAAGATTTTATCAATTGAGTTCTAGAATTGATTTGACTAAAATTGAAGAAGAAAGAGTGGAGTGTTATATTGAGGATTTAAGGCCATCCATCCAATATGTCCTTAACCTTCATACTTTATGGACTATTTCGGATGCTTTTTAAAGACCCTTGGTTGTTGAAAAACAAAAAGGCCAAGGTGGAGCACGTGCTACATTTTTTCAAGAATATGGAGGAAGAAATAATATGAGAAATGTGGAAGCACAAAGTGTTACAACCATCGAAAACTGTGGAACTACTCAAGGATCTTAAAGAGGAGGTCATGTAGCACCTATGGGCTGTTGAAATAGTAATGTGCAAGGTGAAAACTTTCTAGACAACAAGACAATTCTTTGTTTTAAATGTGGTGAAACCGGGGCATTAAGCTACGAAATGCCGTAAAAGTGCTATCGGGGAAGAAAATAAACTTTTGATTGAAGAAAATGAAGAAATGGAAGTACAAAAAAAAAATTGAAGAGGAAAAAAAATTTTCATTGCACAAGGTGACATGAGAATGTCACTTGTAATCAGGAAGAATCTTCTCACTCCAAGGCAAGAATCACAAGAAGATTGGTTACACACCAATATTTTCCTCACCACATGTATTGTTGGTGGCTGTGTGTGCAAGGCCATCATTGACAGTGGAAGTTGTGAAAATGCAGTTTTTTAAGACGTTGTGAATAAGTTTAAGTTGAAAGTGGAAAATCATCAAAGTCCTTATAAGATTGCTTGGTTCAAGAAAGGAAATGATGTAACTATTGGAAAACGTTGCCTAACCTCACTTTCCATTAGAAACCAATATTTTGACAAGATCTCGTGTGATGTGGTAGCCATGGATGTTTGTCATATTCTTTTTGGAAGGCCATGGTAATATGACCACAATGTGATTCATGATGGATTCAAGAACACCTATACCTTTTGAAAAGATAATAAGAAGATTATCTTAGTTCAAACAAAGGAATAAATCAAATCCAAGCCTCAAGAAGGGGAGGGTAGTAATTTTCTTTCTATAAGTAAGTTTGAAGAAGAGGTAGCTAAAAGTAATGTGTTTTATGCTTTGGTGACTTAGAATGAATCTTTAGTTGAAATCGCACTTATAGAAGTTCAACCAATTCTTGAAGAATTTGAAGATGTCATATCAATAGATGTATTTCCAGGTCTACCTACAATAAGAGACATTCAACACTAAATAGAATTGGTCCTAGGATCAAGTCTACCAAACAAAGATCACTATAGGATGGGTCCTAAGGAGTAGGAGGAGTATTTGGCAAGTCAATGGGTTGCTAAAAGTGGGTTACATCAAGGAAAGCGTGAACCCATGCATAGTGCTTGCATTATTAGTCTCAATGAAAGATGTATCATGACACATATGCATTGATAGTAGATCCATCAACAAAATTACCATTAAGTATCACTTTCCTATCCCAAGACTGAATGACAAGTTGGACCAGCTAGCAGGTACTGAAATATTTCGAGATTGATTGAAGAGTGGGGATCATCAAATTTGGATCTGAGAATGATATGAGTGGAAGATTGCATTCAAAACTCGAGAAGGATTATATGAGTTGTTGGTTATGTCATTTGGTTTGTCAAATATGCTTAGAAATTTCATGCGAATGATGAATTATGTGCTAAAGCCATTCATTGGAAAATTTGTGGTCATATATTTTGATGATATTTTGATATATAGTTCATAACATGACTAATACAAACAACACCTTCAAGAAGTCTTCACCACTCTTCAAAAGGAGTAGTTGTTTGTTAGCGGAAAGAAGTGCTCTTTTAAGACGAACCATGTGATATTCTTAGGCTATGATGTCTCTGTAGAAGGAGTTCGAGCAAACCAATCCAAAGCACAATCTATTTTTAAGTGGCCAATACCCAATAGTGTGCATGATGTGCGAAGATTTCATGGTCTAGCATCCTTCTACCATTCTTTAAGAATTTTAGTAGCATTGTTTCTTTAATTACAAATTGCATGGAGAAAGATGTTTTTCAATGAATCAATAAAGTGGAGGAGAGCTTTCAATCTATGAAACAATGATTGTCAAAAGTTTATATAGTTGCATTACCAGACTTTGGTAATATATTTGAAGTAGATTGTGATACATCATGAGTTGGCATTGGTGCAGTGATGAGTCAGAAAGGAAGACCAGTGGCATTCTTTAATGAAAAACTCAATGGAGCAAAGCTTTGATACTCTACTTATGATATTGAATTTTATGCCATTGTTCAAACTTTGAGGCATTTGAGCCACTATCTCATTTAGAGGGAGTTTGTGATATATTCTGATTATGAGTCTTTAAAGTATTTGATTAGCCAATAGAGCTTAACTAGACCATAGGGCATGTGAAAAAGTTACTTGCAAGAGTTTATGTTTACTTTGAAGCACAAGCCAGAAGTTCACCATAAAGTTGTAGATGATTTAGGTAAAAGGTCAACTTTGCTCACTACAATGCAAATACAAGTTATTGGATTTGATATTTGTAAATATCTTTATGATGAATTTTTCTTTGGCCCCATTGTTCAAGGAATTATTGAAGACAACAAAGATGATTATTGTCTTTATGATGGGTTTCTTTTCAAGGAGACTTGTCTTTGTGTTCTTGATTGTTCTTTAAGGGATAAGTTTATTAAAGAATTGCATGGTGAAGGACACTTTGGCCGAGACAAGACTTTAAATATATTTGAGGCAAACTACTTTTAGCTTAAGTTATAGCAAAATGTGAAGAGATATGTGGAAAGATGCTACACATGTCAAGTGTCAAAAAGAGGAGCTACAAATGTTGGACTATATACTCTATTACCAGTTTGAACAACTCCTTGGATAGATGTTTGATGAATTTCATTCTTGGGTTTCCACAAACTCAAAAGGGAATGGGTTCAGTTTTGTAGTATATAGAATCTCCAAAATAGCTCATTTTGTTGCATGTAAGAAGAACATGGATGCTTCAAACATTGCAAATCTTTAATTCAAGGAGATTATGCGATTGCATGGTATTCCTCAATCTATCTCTTTTGATTAAGACGGAAAATTCATTAGCCATTTCTATAATACATTATGAAGAAAGTTGGGAACTGAGCTAAATTTTAGCACAACTTATCATCAACAAACTCGTAGACAGATAAAACTTACCAATAGAAGTGTGGGGAATTTAATTTGAAGCTTAGTAGGAAACAATGTAAAGAGCTGGGATTAGGTGTTGCCCCAAGCAGAATTTGCTTTAATAGATCAAAGAATTAGACCATTCAACATAGTCTATTTGAAGTTTTGTATGGAACAATCCCACAGTGCATTATGAAAGTCCAGTTTTGATCCTAGAAAGGGGGTGAATAAGATTTCTAAGATTCCTCCGATTTCCCCTGGTTTAATTTTCAATTAAAGGTTGTTCAATTGTAGCTTGGAAATTAATGTACTTAACTTGTTAAATTAATTTTTTTTAGTTTTAAGTTAAATGATATGGAAAGATGTGAAGATATTCTCTAACAAGATGTATTTAATTGTAAAAATGGAAGAACATACAGTGAATTATATGCATGCCAATGATAGAGAGAGAAGAGATAATTTACACACAATCAATCACACATAACACAATATTTTTATAGTGGTTCGACACTTAGCTTACGTCCACTCTCAAAGCTCAGCATCGAACTACTAAATTTTATTTAGATTGATATAATTACAATCAATGTTAAAATTCTAAAACCTATCTACACTCGGTGTTCCCGGCGAGTGCTAAGTCTATTCTCAGTCTCTCCGGCGGGAATGGTCTACACCTCTGGTGTCTCCGGTAGAGGTGCCAAGTCTACACTACCAGTGTCTCTGGTGGTAGTGTCAAGGTTTACTCCTAGTGTCTCAAGTAGGAGCGGTCTAACCTCCGATGTCTCTGACAGAGGTGATAAGGTCTATAAAATTAAGGGTCAATACACATTACCTCAAGAGGTTGGTGTATTAATTGAAGGATTTTAAAGGTGGTTGCTCATTGATGAACTATTAAGCCTTGCTTTTCCCCCAAGCTCCCAAGAGTTTTTTTTTTTGCTTCTTCGAGTTTCTCACAAGGGTTTGCCCTTTTCTTTGCTTTCCTCTCTTAATCTTCAAGAATAGAGTGCTTGTGAAGTACTTAAAGGCTCATTGATCTTCAATGAATGCTCATGAATGGGAGCCTTTGATTGTTGAAAGGATTGAATGTCTTAGATTTGCTTTTCTTTTCTCAAGATTTATCTCTTTGTGTTCTTGTGTGTTAGAGAACTCAATGAGAGCTCTCACATACTTATAAGGGACGGGAAAGGTCGTGCACCCTTGATTTGGCATAATCCCCAATGGATAAATAATCTCCATCGCTAAAATATTTTTATTTTTAAATTTCTACGATGTCGGATAGATCCGGCACTGTCGGATTGATCCGCGTAGATTGATCCATCTTTATTGGACTAATCCAGTGTCTCAGACAGGATGTCCTGAGACCAATCAGATTAATCCGAGGGAAATGTCGGATTGATCCAATAGCTCCTTGGATTTATGTAGTAAGTGTCAGAGTGATCCGCTAAGTGCGGATCGATCTGACATCCCCCGGATCGATCCTAATCCCTTATATTTTAGCCATTTTGCCTTAGATTGATTCCTAAACACAAGAGGCTATAAGACTAAGGCATGAGAATGGTCCACATACCTTTATAAGGGCCTTAAGGTTACTTTAACCTATGTCTAGCATTATGATTACCCTTATATACCTTCTTTGAATTTGATGAAGTTTGAATCTTCAATGATTGGTCTTTGGAAACATGGGGAATGATCCATCCTTGGCTTCAAGTGCTTGAGCTTGTCTTCCTTCTTGGGACCCAAGGACACTTGATGATTATGGACATAACTTACTTATGTAATATGCTCATGTTATGCCTAATCTACCACTCCATATATTTTACACTCTATGGAATTGACAATTACATTAACACATTGGACTTGATTCCCATTCCTAACAAGGGACGAGTTAGTAGCAAGGTTGAAGACTTTGTGAAGCACATTCAGTTTATTCATGAAATTCATGAAAAAAATAAGGAAACAAATTGAGACCAACAATGCCAAGTACAAGACTACAATTAATAAACATAGAAGACATGTTATTTTTGAAGGAGACTTCATGTGGGCTATTCTTACAAAGGGCTGCTATCTAGCTAGGGAATATAACAAGTTAAGTGTAAGAAAAGTGGGTCCTTACAAAGTTTTGGAGGTGACCAATGACAATGCATATCAATTGAAGTTTCCTAGCCATGTTATTACTTAAGATGTTAGTACTTATGTATGGAAGAAACCCGTATAGTGAATTGGACTTGATTTCCTTTCCTAACATGGGGTGAGTAAGTAGCTAGGTCAAAGACTTAGTAGAGCATGCACATTCAGTCTAGTCATGATCAAGTGCAGAAACAAATTGATACCAACAATGCGAAGTACAAGACTGCAACTAATAAACATATAAGAGAGGTTTTTCTTAAGGAGACTTCGTGTGAGTTGTTCTTAGTAAGGACCACTATATAGCTGAGGAATTTAACAAGTTGAGATCAAGAAAAGATGGTCCTACCAAAGTTATAGAGAAGATCAATGACAATGCACATGATTGAAGTTTCTTAGCCATGTTACTACTTCAGATGTTTTAAATGTCAAACACCTTACCCCATGACTCCTCTAACAATGACATTGATGCGAACTCGAGGGCGAGTTCTCTCCCTTCAAGAGCGATTGATGTAGGCCGAGTTGCACTAGAATACATGGAGCAATTGGACTAGAAGAAGAAGCCCAAGCCTTGGGCTTTAGTCGGCTGGAGTCAAGTTGGTGGTTAGCCCTTCGGATTGGATTTAGTTCATAGGTCAATTCATACAACAATCTTTAGTAGAGTTTGGTGGAGAAGTGTTTAATGAACTTCTAGTATTTTGTTGCTCTTCTAGAACGTCTTGACTTCGTTATCATAGAACTAAAAGAAATGTTGTAAAGAGGGGTTGGTTTCATAGGAAATTTTTTTATATTTTCTATCTTTTTAGGAAATATATTCTATTATGTGTTTTTTTTTGGTGCAAAACATTTAGTGCTTAAGTTAGTGGATTTTATAGAGAATTTCTCCCTTCTTTCTCTATATAAGGGGGTTTCTTTTATATCTGATGGAAATTTTTGTGACATATATGAAATATTTCTCTTCTTGGTGGCTCTCTTTGGTGTAAGAAGACCACAAGTTGTGGGTGTTCTTGGAGTGAATACTTTTCTTCCAAGAGCAATGTCTCCTTTGTTCCCTTCAATGTTTTCCCTCTTCTTCTTTTACTACTTGTCTTGTCTTTGGCAAGTGCAAGAATGGACCCTCAAATCTTTGTAGTTGTGTGTGCTTGCATACCCTAGAATGGGTTCTCAACTTCTTGTAGTTGTATGTGCTTGCATTCCATAATGCTAAGGTACGGCTTAAGCATAGTCTCTTTTCCTTGGATCTTTGAGGACAATGGGCTCAAATTTAAAAATCATCTATGCGGATTAATTTACTAAAATCATTTGTGCGGATTTCCACTTGGTGCCTCTCCCACTCATTGTGCAAGTCGTCTATGTTGCTTCTGGCCTGTGTCACTTCATTAGATCATATCTTTCAAATGATAGAGAAATATAAAAAATGTCGATGAGAGCCACTATAGGCACAAATATATATTTTGGTAGGAAGGAAGCTTTTCCAGATTTTAGGAATGTGAAAATAATGTCCTTCTCAACCTTGACTATACTCACAAAGGAAGAATATACATTCCAATATATTCACTTCAAGACAAGCTAATTTACAAAATTCCATTGATAGGTCTTTCTATTGTGAAGTTGTCGTAAAGTTCAACTCGTTTCTATGATCCAAAGTGACCAGAATGACTCAAAAATAAATTTTGCCCAATTTGGGTGTGATGATTTATGGGTATTTTGGGGTTCCAACTTGTGATAAGTAGGGTTTCTTGGAATTCACACTATTATTTATAATCTTATTAACAAGGCTTTGAGCAAGGAGAGTTCTTTGGATTTTAGAGTGAGATTTCATTTTAGGTTTTTTGTAGAACATTTTGTACTTGTAATCTTCATTATAGTGAAAGCATTTGATCGTTTCTGCTAGTGAATGTAGGCAAATCACGTAAATTTTTGTGTTATGTGTGATTGTTCTTTTGTGTTTTTTTTTTTTGTTTCAAGTTGCCGTTAACCCAAATCTAATCCATTTTTAATAACACTTTCAAGGTAGTAGCTAAGAAAGACTTTGTAGCTGGAAAGATGAACAAGTTAATCAACAAATGTGAAGTGGGATTAAATTGAATAAACTAGGCAACAAGATATGTCTGCCCTCCACTAAAGCCTTACAAAACAATGGTGAATGAACCTCCACATCTACATGAAGAGGAAAGGATACACAAGATCTCGTTCTCCATATAAATTATCATTTTGATGAGTCATTCGAAACATACTACACAAAAAGGTGATAGTAGCAGTATATTGTTTGCTAATGATATTGTTTTGATTGATGAGACTAGAGAGGGGGTCATTAAAAACACTACATAAAAAAGCCACAATAGCAATGTGCTGTTTGTTATGATATTGTTTTGGTTGATGAGACTTGAGAGGGGGTGAATATCAAGTTAGAATTATGGAGGAATATTTTAAAATCAAAACATTTAAAACTAAGGTAGACTAAAACTTAGCAAATGGGAAAACCAAAGAAGTCAGGTAGAAGGCTTTCAAAATTCAAAATGCTAACAATATTTCATTTTAAACTGTCCAATCATCAAAAAAAAAAAAAAAAAACTGAATAATTTGCAAAAACCACCTGGTTAGATGCAAGTTTTGGTGTAGTCAGATTTTGAGGTTGCAAAGAATAGGAAAGAGGTCATGTTATGATCAAACCGGTTTTGATCATCTGATTCAATCCAGTTTTCAAAACTATCGCTTAAACCTTATTTTTCTTCCTCTATCCTTTTTTTCTTTTCTTTTCATCTCTTTCTCCCTTTTCGTCCTAATTGCTGAAGCCTCTTTGCCTTCTAGCTGTGGCATTGCCTCTCCTAAAGAGAGTTCAAGGTTCAAGACTAACAACACCCTATGTAAGGGTGTGCATGGGCCAAGTTGGTTCTAGGATGGGCCTTAGTTGGCCTAGGGTAGGGCTGTCTTAGCTTATTATGAGCTTAGGCCTAAAAAATTCTTAGACATCAAGGCCCAATCATGGTATCTATCTATCTATATATATCTCAACTTTCATCTTTAAATGGTTTGAGTGGGTTTTTATGTCAACTTTCAACCTAATACAACCCTCCTCCTTTATTTGGGGTTGGGACAAGTGGTCTAGAAAGATAAACCTTAATACATGTGAAATTTTAGTCAAGATAGGAGTAGAAATGAGGGATTGGCTAAGATTTAAAGCAAAGAGATATCCCAAAGTGATCATATTTGCTTATGTTCAATCATCCATATGAAGGGAGATATTATAGAGGATGTGTCTCATAAAATTAGATGGGTTGTTGAAAAGGAGAAGTGTGTTTGGAGTGTTGAATAATAAACAAATTCCATAAAAATTGAAGGAAAAATTTTATAAGTCAAATATACGACCAACAATAATTTATAGAGCAAAATGTTTGGAAACCAAGAAACAACACAAATATTGAATGCTTGTAGCTGGGATGAGGATGTTGAAATAGAAGGGTGTTAATTTTAGAAAGGATAGAATAAGAAATTAATTCATTTGTGGGAGCTTTAGTGTAGCACCAATGGGTAATAAGATGAGAGAAATTGATTAAGATGGTTCATTCATGTTCACATAGTTTCTGACAACTCAAGTTAACCCTTGACTCCCCTGAGTTGACTCCACTCCTATGCCTTAGGAATTAAGTCATGCTGTTGAGTCTAAATAATACCTAACTAACTGAGTCAAGTTGCTAACTTGATAGAGTCATCTTACTTGGACCAATTCATGTGACTCAGACGAGTCTTGAAAACTTTAAGATGACCCAAAGACAAGTTGTAACACAATAGGAAACTCTAATTTTTTTGGGGCTTGAGGTTTTTCTTCTAAAGAAGACATTCAAAACCCAAGAAGAAATAAAGAATAAAAAACTTCAAAGAAAGGCAAAAGTGGTAAGAATTTTAGACTTTAAACCTTAACTTCTAATAATATAAACCTAGACCTTAGAGATTGGATGGTATTTTATTTTTGTGCTTATGTTGAAAAGATATACTTTGGTTTTTCAATATATTAATACTAATAGTAGTACTTTTACTTTAGTTTGGACATTACAATTTATAATTAGTTACATTTACCATGCTTTGGTATTAGACTATTAGTAGTTTGTATAATTTTTTTTTTGGATTTTCAAGTTAAGATACAAAAAAAATTACTTATATTTATCAAGAAAAGGGACAATACTTGAGCCAAAATACTGTGCAATTTTTAAATATTTATTATATTTAATGAAAAAGTGCCATGACCCCTTGAGTTGACTCCATTGACTCTCAAATCGAGTTGACCCCTAACCTATCCAAGTCAAGTAAAAAAATTGAATCAGTGAACCTTGTATGCTCAATGAATACTAATAACTACACTTTTGAGGAGTGAGGTGATGCACATTGAATATGTGAAATGGACAAGAAGAATGCCATAATTGACTTGTGTTGAATTAGTTAGGGAAGACAAGAGTGAGTGGGATGGCGGAACAAGATTCATAGAGTCAGCCTCATTTAGTTGGGATATGGTTTTGTTGTTGTTGTTATTGTAACAATATTCATTATCTAATTCACCTACCATGCTTATTAGTAGGAATGGATTTATCAAAAAATAAATAAAGAAAGAAAATTAAATAGCATTTGCATCTTTGATACCTTTAAAAGGAACTATTAGCATAGGTCTTCAAATTAAATAACATGTCATCTCTTTAAAGTTTCCAACAAACTCTTGCACAACATGGTGTTGTACCAAATATCTTTCACCGATAAATGACCCAAAAATCCTTCTTCAACTTAATTTAAAATCTTGTAAAGGACACCACCCAGCAATGTCAACCTGCCATTTTCAAAAGAGCTGGGGTTAGTATCTTTTGGAATCCCACCTTGAATGTTAGACAAAAAGTAAATAAATAAAGCATGTCTTTACCCATAATAAGATAGGAAACGAAGGGCATTTCTCACAACAAATTCCAAAAGCAAGAGCTTGAATTTCCCCATTTTGGTGTATTTTTGTATTG
>JAOXJP010066079.1:0-15483 GCA_025762735.1 Platanus orientalis | reverse complement strand
GCAGTGGATCGGCCGATCCTTGACTGGATCGCCCGATCCATGAGTGGATCGGATCGGGATCTCTCAGGTCCGATCCCAATCCCGATCCCGAGTTTTTGATCTATGCAAGTAAGTGATGATTCTTTCTTTTAGCCACACCATTTTGTTTAGGTGTGCTAGAAAATGTAGTTTGTTGGATAATACCACACTCATCAAAAAAAAAAGCAAGACCCCCAGATAAGTATTCTCCCCCATTATCAGAAGAAAAAAACAGGAACCTTGACATCAAATTGAGTGGAGACCATGTGAATAAAAGACTTAACAACAGAAAACACATCACTCTTAGCTTTCAATAAATACACGCAAGTGGTCCTACTGTAACCATCAGCAAAGGTAACAAAGTCACGAAAACCAAAGAACAGTAAGGGAAGGTTCCCACCCATCAAAATGCAGAGTGTTAAAAGATAGTGAACTTTTTTTATTAATAAGAGGATAAAGAGTACGACAGTGTTTCGTAAGTTCACAAGGTTCACAGTGTAAATGAGAAACAAAAGGAAATGGTGGCCTAATCTGTTGTGCCATTGTAACAAGTCTTCACTGTTGCCATTATTTGAACTCTTTATCAACATAGAAACATGTTGGACTGGTGAGGCACCTGGAAATGAGGTATCCAACAAGTACAAGCCATCTCTCTCAAACCCCGACCACTTGTCCTCGTCTCCAAATCCTGAAAGACACAATAAGAAAGAAAGGAAAGCAACACTACAATTAAGAGTTTTAGTAATATGACTAATGGTTAATAGGTTAAGAGAAAATTTTGGAATATGAAAAACTAAAGACATGAATAAAAGGACTAACAATGGCATCTTCTTTACCCGTAATAGAGGAATAAGATCCATAAATGATATGGACCCTAAACACACATGATAAGTGGAAAAAAGTGATGACATACTAGTCATATGGTGCGATGCTCCAAAATCTATAACCCAAGAACTAGATGGAGCAAAGAAGGACGCATTAAGTATAGACACAGAAGTACATGAATGGGAAAAAGACGAAGTAGAAGCAACAATAGGAGGAAGATCTAGCTGGGCTACAAACTGCCGAAATGCCTCAACCTCCTCACGAGATAACATCCCATCAAATACACCACCAAATCAGCCACCCCACAGCCTCTAGGGAAAATACGAGCCTAGGAATCTAGAGGACGACCATTAAGATCCCAACATGTATTTTTGGTGTGTCGATTATACTCACAATGTTCACATTTCAGGCTATCACGAACATCTGACACACCACCAAACCTACAACCACTACCTCCATGACCCCCTCTCTGAGACGATGAAACCAAGGATGATCTCTCTATCTGAGTAGATGAAACCAAGGATGATCTCTCTATCTGAGTAGGCTGCACCATAGTGCTACGCCACTTCTCTTCATGGTGGATATAATTATATACCTTGTTGGGAGAGGGTAGGGATCCTCGCAAAGGATGATGATTCTCAATTGCTCACATTCAGGATTTAGGCCCACCAACAACTCATAAATCCTAAACTCCTCAACATGTTGTGCATAGGCAATGATATTCTCCTTACATTTGAGCCTAAATGTAAGGTAGCGATCCATCTCCTCCCACATATGCTTGAGAGAAGAATAATATGCAGCTAAAGATAGATCCCCTTGCTATAATTAGGAGATACTATGTTTCAGCTCGTACACCTTTGTCGTATTACCTACTTTTCTAAGTAAGTCTAAGCCACAGAGTCCTAAATCCACTTCACCGTCTTAAGTAATGGATAGTGATGACTCATTTCAGGCATCATATAGTGGAGAAGCCAAGACATAATAGTTGCATTATCAGTTTTCCACTTGCAATATTTTGGATTTTTGATACTTGGGATAGGCAAATCCTCTAAAATGTACTTTTCCCTTGTCATTGCCACTGATGTATAGAAGGGCCGATTGGGACCAGGACAAATAGTTCGTACCATCAAATTTAATTGTAGTAATCATAACATTTGGAACGTTGGGGGCAGGGCAAGGGGGTTGCTGCCTAACTCATATCAGCACTTCCTAATGGATTAGACGTCTCACTTACCTTAGACATAGTGATATGCAATGATCGGAACCAAGTTCTACACAATCAGCAACACCCACAAACAACAACACAATACTACCAAACGACACAACCTAACAGGATTACCAAAAAACAACTCCATAGGATAAATAGCCCTTGATCCAACACGGTCTAAACATCCACATGCCTAAATAGGCTACAAGATGGGCCATACACATGGATCAAAATCTCGGGATTGGGATTGACAAGGGCCGATCCCAATCCAATCCAGTCAAAGATCAGCCGATCCCAAGCTGATTCCATGAAGGATCGCCCGATCCCAAGCCTAGGATCGGCTTGATCACCTGGATTGATCCCAGGCGATCCCGATCCGATCTGGCCAATCTTTAGAACCATGACTCATACACCCTCTTATGCGATCACCAAACCTCAATTGATGTTTCTAGGCCCAACAACAGACCCAAATCACCAATCACGCATCTCCTGACAACCTCTATCAAATCTGAGTACAATAGTTTTTTCTTTGAATAAAAAAAACGAACATGAAGGAAAAACACATTCAGTTCTCGCCAAGACCTTGATTCTCAACCAAATCAACCGAAACCAAGTGCTATTGATTCCTTACAAGAAAACGACCCCTTTGTTATCAATCGACCCCCACTTGATTAGATCGATCAATTTTCTCTGATTTGGGGTTTTTTTATTTTTTCCAAAAAAGCTTCAAAAAACATGCTTCCACTGGCCAAAAAATTCTGGAAAAATATTCCTAAATACCTATAATTCATTTTACATCAAACCCTAAGAAGATCTGCCTGGAACACAAAGTTGCCCTATTGACATCAGCGTACGGCCAACTGATGTCAGCAGTGGTTTTTGGTCGACTTCGTCGCTCCCTTGACTTCGATCATCTTCCCGGTTTGCTCTGATACTAACCTGAATATTAGAGAGAAACTTGAAGATGAAGATGAAGGAGAATAAGAAGAAAAAGAAGAGCAGAGGACTTGGGAGAAATCGTGTGTAGAGTATCTTTACTTGATGGTAAACCGTATATTATTTATATTTACTTGATGGTAAACCATATACAGTATGTATAGGGTATATGTACATTGAAACATTGAACTGACAAAAATACCTTCATACAATGTACTTGTATAATTCTACAGAGTCAACCCTAAATATAGTAGCAAGGCCCAAACTCATCCAGAATGACTTTAGTCTAAACTTGGCCCGTTCTAAAAGAGTGGGATTCAGGCTAAGTAATCCTGTGGGCTATTAAACTTATACAATAAAATATTATATTAAATATTTTTTTATCAATATTTATTTCTATTTGTGCATTTTATAGTATATATGATAACAATATATACAATAGATATTGTAGTTCGGGCTATTCAAGCCATTTGGGCTGAGCTAAAGGCTGCCTGAACTTGGCCTCAAGTTAATGTCAGGTCTAAAACTTAGGCCCAAACTCCCAAAATAAAGCTAGCTCAGTCTGCCAAAACTTCAGGCTGAATAAATCAGGCTTCAGGCCAACCTGGCCCAATTTACAGCCCTAATGAAGTTTCAAAATTTCACATGCCATAATTCTAATTAATGGATTTATTTTATAGCTCTAGCTGTACTTTCTTCTCTTAAACTTTATATTCATTTCTTCATTGATTTTGTCAAAATTGCTTATACAACCGGCATATTATTGCAAAAATTCAATGGAGTGATGCCAAAGCATATGCAATCAAGAGGAAGAAATTGGAAAACCATGGATATTCTTCCATGGATATGTCTAGTAGTGTAGGTTCTATTTTCTGTTTAAGAGTCTTTTTAAATGTAATAAGCCTTTTGTTAGCCAAGGGTCTTTTTAATAATTTTTCTAGTCTTGGGGGTCTCCTTGCAATATTTAAAAGTTGCAAGGATAGGGAATTTTAAGTGGGCACGATTAGGCATTTTTTTAAAATTTATTGGACTATTGAAAACAGCCACAAGAGAGGGCCACAATTGGTTGGTTGTATGGCCAATATAGAGCCCTTTTTTGGACTATTTTTGAAGTCAAAGTGCAGCCCATTATACAGCTGGATGACAACCTTAGGGGTATCAAAATTTTCAAAGATTTTTGAGGTATCTTGTGGGACCCAACTGACAAAGTTGACAGCCACAAGGAATTTAATTTATTAGGACTTTTTTGAGAATCCTTGTGGGCCCAAACCAGCCAAAACGACATCTCTAGAGTTCCCCTTTTTAGGAAGCTCTTTTTAAGAGAATCTCTAATCTTTAGAAGTCTAATTAGATTAGGAAGTTAGTCCATTTGGAGTCCTAGAA
Source organism: Platanus orientalis (assembly GCA_025762735.1). Classification (NCBI taxonomy): domain Eukaryota; kingdom Viridiplantae; phylum Streptophyta; class Magnoliopsida; order Proteales; family Platanaceae; genus Platanus; species Platanus orientalis. Next base: position 11,114 of record JAOXJP010066079.1, on the reverse strand, counting down.
CTTAGGGATTTATTTTCCTTTTGGAAGTCAATGTACGACTATTTAAAGGCCCAATGTTTGTAATCAAAATCAATGAAGATGAATATTTGAAAGAAAAGAAAGAAAAGAGAGAGAGAGAGAGAGAGAGAGAGCAAGACACGAGTGTGTTGGTGTTGGGTTCCGACCCATGGATTCCAATGGTTGAGTCGTTGGACTCCCCTTCCTCTCCCCTCTCTCCTCTCCTCCACGTGAAGAGGTAATTCTCTCTCCCTTCTATTCTCTTCTCTTTCCTCTTTCTTTTCTTTCAACTTCTTTCTTTCTTCTTCTCCTTTCTTCCTTGCTGTTTTCCATAACAGTCCTCTGTTTTTTTGCCTCCCCCCACCTCTGTTCTAACCCCATGACTGAGCCAAAATCAACCTCTGTTCTGCTCCAGAACAGTCCCACGATCTCCCCTTACACTCCCTATTTCTGCCCCAGATTTAAACCTTTCTTAGGCCATTACGTAACCCCTGCTTCACCCCTATTTAGCCTAATACTGTGTCCCACTGATCAACCTTCTGTAGAGACCTTAACAGCCCCCAAATTGGCCCATACCTGGACCGAATCTACTCCAGTACAGTCCCCTTTATTCTAAGGTTTCAACCTTTAAATCAGTCCCTATCCTGTTCTTTGATCTAAGTCTTAACCTGACCCACAAGTACCTTATTTCACCTCTGTTCTGTCCCAAAACAGCACCATGTTTTCCCATAATTTAACCTGCCCAAAATCCTCTTACGCCCTATATAAACTCTGCAGAAAAACAGCCCTCCCTTTGGCTGCTATCAGGCATCATGGAGCTTCTTGATTTCATAAACCTAAATTCTAAATAGCCAATTGACCAATCACAAAACTTAAACCAATCATTAAATTTTTTTCCTCGTAATTTATTATCTTTCTAACTCTCATCCTCTCTTTCCTAACTTGCTAAACCATTTTCTTTCATTTCATGCTCAAAAAACAAAAGCATCTAATATAGTTCTAATAACCCCAAATCCCAATGAGACCCTTGTCATCTTATTTGAATTCCCCTCACCTAATCAAAACCCTAAAACAAAATTCTTTAAATATGCACAACCCAAATCTTCCAGCCCAGCTACCCCAACCTAAATATTTTGGGAGTAATCAAATTTAAATTGCAGCTGGCCTACATAAAATTCCTTTTCTCTACTCTGAATTACTCAATTTTGGTACTGTTAATAAGCATATTGGATCAGCTACCCTATGACCCCAATAGCATACAATTTGTACAAATTGATTACATGATGAACAAAATACAAAAATGGTGTAGATATATGGAGGGATAGTAATTTAAATTTTTTATTTTCTTTACAATTAAATAACAGTAGTTTTAGTAAGATTTTTCGACTTATAGAATAGTTGGGAGAAGTGTTTATTATGTTTCATTCATATTTTTCTTAATTAGGGAAAGTGAAAAGAGGAAAGGAAATAATCGTTGTTTGGAGAGAGAAAACTCCAAGGGAGAGATGAATATAGTGAGGTAGAAGGATCTTCCCTCTTATTTATCTAACCCAGAGAAATAGAATCGCTGTTGAGATCTTTAGTGACAATGAGTTATAACAAAGTACTATTAAGTTGAAACACAAGAAATGATGTCAAAGTCAAAAGAAAACATTATCACCAATATAAGAACCCCCCCCCCCAGCACAAGATCTAAGACTCCAATTGAATCCATTTTGATCAAAAATAGTAGTTGAACTCTGGATCAGAGTATCAAACCCAAAATCCCAAAATTTGAAGAGAATCCTGTAAATCTGATAATATAACTTGTTTAAGGCTAGTTATATGTTGCATGATATTTCCGATAAAACTGTCGTGGAGTTGGAATTTTTGGTAAATAAAAAATTTATTTTCAATGGAAAAGAAATTATAAAAAAAACATAAACACATAAAAAAAATCAACTAAATGCACATGACTTGATCTGATTATTTCACATGTAATATATGTTTTCCTAATCAAGTGCAATCCAGTATTTTTCTATTAAAAATTTTTATAAAACATATAATAAATAAAGAAGAATATAACAAATCATATAGTGTATTTTTCACTATTTTTTCCCATGTCATACAATTTTTTATTTATGGTGAAAATTAATAAAGCCAAATCAAGTGTAAGAACAAGCCCATGGCTATAACATGTAAACTATTTAGCTTGAATGATGTAAGTTTGGATAGTTATTTTTCTATATTTAGAGTTATGTAAGTTTTTAAGTATGTTTAAAATTATTTAAAATTACTTCTATTTAATGGATTAGGAGTAATTACTGCATAATGTGTCATATGCCACTTATAGGTCATGTTATAAGTGTATTTTTTTTAAAATCTCCAGACTATCAATATGACGCGCCAAAGAGAAAATGATATTGGCTGGCAGCATGGGCAGCCTCTAAATGGGGACACGCATAAATCATAATGTAATGATTGTGGGAAGAAAGGCGTTCCCTCAATTAAAGCAACACTTTCCAACGTTTGTCTTGCTTATGTAATGATTTCTAGGTGAGCATTGGTAATTATTGTAACATTACTTGAAATTTCATCCAATATTTCAATGTTTCCATTACTTCCTCCAATGTTTCCATGGAAGTTATAGGTTTAAGGTATGGATTTATATATTTCCTTGTTATGGGTGTTTCTTCACCTTTTCCTAACTCTATGGAAGTAGTGCTTTGTTATGTAGTGTTTTTTTATCATTTCCCAACCCTTAGTGTTCCAAACATGCATGACAACCTATGTTATAAGGGTATCGATTTCCAACAACCATCATAGATGCAGTGTGGATTTGGTACACCCCCTTAACGAACGCCTACAGTCCGCCCACAACCAGCGGCGGACACGTCGTGTCGAAAAAGTGATTTACACTTTTTTTGGCAGGGGGATTTTTACTTTTTCGATGTGATGTGGCCACCGCTGGTTGCAGGCGGACGGTAGGCATTTATTAAGGGAGCGTACCAAATCCCCTGGGTCATAGATGGTTGTTTTGCTCATATAATGATTCCTATGTGTATATTGTTTATATAATAATTTGTTTGCTTGAGGCTTGGTTTGTTGTGATGAGAGACTTTGGAATGACATGGATATCCCAACCCCCAGGATGTAATGATTTTATTATTTGGTTGGAGATCTTCAGTTTTTGGTGTTATAGAGAAGAGGATCTGGTGAATGATACCAGCAGCTAGGGGTGGCAATGAGCCAAGCTTTGCCCAGCTCAGCTTGGGCTCGTCACATGAAGGCAAAGCTCAGGCTCAGCTCAGGCTCATAAAAGTAGGCTCGGCTCGGGCTTGGCTCGCCAGCCAGGAAAAAAAAGGCCCTACTAACCCAATTTGTCTTTTCCGAACATTACTACTTTCACACACACACACATATTATTGAAAAAATTACCAAACCAAGCTTTTAGCAAGCCTAGCTTAGTGAAGCTCGGCTCAAAGAGCTATGAGACTCAGGCTTGGCTCATGATGGCTCGCTAGCTCAGCTCGTCACCACCCCTACCTACAGCGGTGTGTTGGTCCTTGTGAATGGAATGGAACAATTGAGTCCTCAGAGATGCTGTTGAGTTGTCTTTCAAAGTCAATAAAAGAGTGAAGGAGAAAAAATTTCAATGGGTGGGAAATTGTTCAGGAAAATTGTTCAGGCCGGGAGTACAATTATAGGAGGTAAGGGGACCCGGATGTAGGTTTTTGGGGCAGGGTCAGTAGATGTAGTTCTATGTGGTCGGGATGTGGCTTCACAAGTTTCTTGAAGATAACTTATCCCCTTGATCACTTCTGTGTTTTTTTAGTTTTTTCAACAAATTATGTTTTTTCTCATCAAATAAAGTTTGCTTATATAGGCTGTATTTGGTAACACTCCAAAAGAGTGATTCCTCTCAGCTTCAAAGATTCCAAAAGAGCCAAAAAATTATTTTGATAATGCCAAAATTGCTCCATGGATTCCACTTCAAAATCTATTTTGGAGTCACTTTTTGGGATCTACAATATGTCGATTCTTTGATTCTTTGGCCCTTTTTTTTCTAATCCATTTCATCTTCTTCTTCATCTTCATCTTCTAATTCTTCTTCAACTAGATTTTTTTTTCTTTCATATTTTCGGCCATACCAAATGCCTTTCTGATTCTGGAATTGACTCCAGAGAATGTCATTCTTGGCAGAATCCAGAATCAGGATTCTAGAGATGAATCAGTAGGAGTGTTACCAAATGTAGCCATAATGATTCCTATGCTTTATTATGTAATGTTTTTTTATCATTTCCCAATCCTTAGTGCTCCAAACATATGTGACAACATATGTTATGAGAGAATTGGTTTCCAACAACCATCATAACTGGTTGTTTTGTTTATATAATGATTCCTATGTGTATTGGTGCTAATTCTATCATTTCCTGGAATTTCATCCAAAGCTTCCTGTGTTCCATTTTCATGGGGACTGAAACTAAACTTGGAATCTTGGTACAGACTCTATACCAGTATAATTCATATATAAAGCAGGATTTCTGAGGACAAGGCATTTGAGAGCTATCAACCAAGCACTTCAAGAAAATAGTTGCGGAGATTTAGTAAAGAACTTGATGGCCTATGGAAAACGATGGCATTAGCCAGTTATAGGAATTGATCTAGGAACAGGGAAAGTAACAGAGTGGGGATTTTTAATGGGACCAACGGTGTGGAAGGGATCTTGAAGGTGTTCAGCAAATTCATAAAAGATACGAGTATGAAGTTGGAAAGGTCATAGGGTAAGTTTTCGGATGATGTGTGATCTGGCGAATCCATGTTGATGGCAGATTTTACTTAGTTGGCATCAAATAAGGAAGCACAATAGGAGTTCCCTAAATATGGAGGTGATCGGATAGAAGAACATGAATGTCAAACTTCAAGAGGAATATATATGACTTGGAGGTGAGATGGTAGCAGCCCCACTAGACCATATTGCGAAGGCTATATTCAAGGAGGGAAAAACAGATAGGAAAATTGGAAGTGGGATTCAAGAGTCTTCTCTGAAAATTCTTACTTCTCTACTTTGGTTCCTAAGATTTTCTTAGCCAGGAATAACATATTTGGGAGGATATCGTCCCATAAAAGAGTTGATTTTTTGGATGGGAGTCAATGTTGGATTAAATTTGAACAATGAATCACTTCATAAGTCATATATGCTTTGCAACGAGAATAAGTGTCAATTACCTTCTTCATTTCAAATCTGTGTGGGGGCTGCTATGGCACAGATTTGTGAAACGTTTTAATTGGGTTACTTTAATATATGTTGGGGAATATAAAATGAACGCAACAATAGCATTTTCGAATACCATGGGAATTATCAAATATATATATATCTATATATATAGACAATGCCATGGGCATTCAAAGCAAAGTGATTGTGATGCATTGGTCCTTAGTCTTGAAGAAATTTAAAGATGTAAACCCCGAATAGATAACTTTTCGATTAGGAATCCACTACTGCTGGAGAGACTCAATGTTTTTATTTTCTTTAAATCTCATGTGTGTCCACGTGAGGATAATTCATATCAAACTAGTCACTAAAGTTCCCAGAATTTCGAAGATGCCAGCTTGATAGGTTGGTAAAGTCTGTGGGGGTTCATACCACAGATCTGGGTTCTAAACCCGTCTTCACCTATTAATTACTAACCACTGACCCACTTGTTTACCAAAAATATAAAAAAAAATACCTCAATTTTTTTACCAAGAACTTAGTTTAGACAAACTCAAATAATGCAGTCGATATTTTCAAAAGTTGAAATTTCTAGACCTTGCTCGGATCATCACTGTTTTTCTTTTTCTTTTGTTATCTTTCTTCTTCTTCTTCTTCTTCTTCTTCTTCTTCTTCTTCTTCTGGTATTGTCACTATTTAATTGAGCAAAATTTAACAAGAAAATTTTCAAGCCCAATGACATGGGAAAATAACACATGCCTCAAACCTTTCACATCATCCTCTAGAAACCATGATTCAAATGATGGGCATTAAGTGTTCAGTTTTAGATTAGAAGCTTGGGAGGAAACATTAAAGTCAATGACTAATTGATAGAGCTACAAGTCAAAAATGAACTCGACGAGGAAGCTGAATCTATTTTTCAAGGTCACCTAAAGTTGCATTAAATAAAATAAGTTGAAGTCAGCTTGCTCCCTTGCCCTAGGCATTATTCCTCTCATCTTATACAAACCAAGGAAAGGGCACAGGTTTGTGTGCATCAGCCATCAGCCATGGAACTGGTTTACTGATGGTAACCAAGCCCTAGAGTGGATGGTACAGAAGCATCCACTTCAGAAGCCTTGATAGGGAGAAAAAAAAAGGTAATAAGAAACGTGAGAGAGAGAGAGACTATCAACAAGCCTCTAACAACTTATTGGACCTAAACTGAGCCCGTGACTAAGCTTTGAACCAGACCTGAACATGTCCCACACAAGCTGGATTTTTCCCACTAGAGCAGTCCTGGGGAGCCCCATAGCACATCAGCATTGTTGGAGAATCCAGAATCATCTGTATAGCTCACTCAGATGGGTCCCACAAACAGTCCTTTTGATGTTAAAATAAGCTTCTATTAAATGGTTATTTTTAATCATTTTCTTTCGTGTACTAATTAGAAGTAGGTGGTATTTAAGTAAGAAATTTATATTTTGAGGTAGACCAAGTCATCTTGTTGCTTCTCTCTGAGGTATCAAGAAAATTGTTGGCGCAGCAGTAACAGCCATGATATATCTCATAATGAGATTTAGACCCAATCCATTCACAATCAATGCAATAAACAAAAACTCAGTTGCAAAGAAATCAACAAGCACATACACAAGACGAGGATTTAACATGGTTCAGCTCTTTGGCCTATGTCCACAGGTCCTGCCCATTCTTCACTACAACCAAAGAAACACAAAGTTGTAATAAAATGAATACTTCCTTTTCTCAGCCTAATCCCAAGCCCCAAAGAAATTTGAGAGCCTGTTACACTCGTAACTCTCTTTAAACAATGAAGAACACCCTTATTGCCTTCTCCCACATTCTAGAGAAAACCCTATTGTCTCATTATAAAGAAACCCTTTGTCTCTTTGTTTCATTCAAAGAGAAAACCCATAAGAAAGCCTCACAGCAGCCTCCCGTTGAAACGAACATGAGACTCTATACATATAAAGTTCTTTCACATCCCTATTTCCTATTCAAACTACAATAGCAACTTCTCTTCTTACATATAAAAGAAAACTGACCCAAACTTTCTAATTAAGTTTGAATCCCACACATTGGGTCACCCCTTGATCTAACAGCTGCAACCATGACATAACCAAGTTCCTGCAGAAACAGATAAGATATCCCGGCACAGTGGTTTCCTGTTACCACTAGGAACGAGAAAAATACAACAAATCTCTACCTTAGCATGTTAGCAGCCACCTTGAACATCACCTGTTGAAGTCAGCTCCCCAACGTCTTGGCCAAAAGACAAAATCCACAACATTCGTCCTTGACCCATACTCCGGAACCACCTTGTAGATACTTGCACTTAACCTATTTGGTGAACTACATGCCACCTATGCTTGAAACTCACCTCCACCTCAAACCTAAATCAAATAATATTTACGCTATCACCACAAACAATCATTGACCTCAAAGAACCACCAATTACACATACCATCGAATCAATCAAGTCCTGACTCAATTTGAATCAAATATAATACGGCCAATGCACATGTGTAGCTGCCTCAAGTCAACTTTCCTAGCCAACTCCAGAGAGAGACCTCGATCCCTCTCCAACCATATGAATTGTTTTACCATCATCTAACCTATAACACTTGTCTTTGCCCCAACTGCAAAAGAGACCCTACACGAGCCTTTGTTACTCCATGTGCCTTGTTTCCAACTCCCTATCTAAATCAAATGAATACCATTAACTACCATATTCCCAATCAAACAATATAAATCATCACACTTCTTTCCATTCATTAGGATCAAAAAATCATGTGTGATTTTTATAGCTCCACTTAACAACTGAATACCTACAATTCATGGAGTCCAAATGGCTTAGTGATATTAGATTGTTTCGTATCTTTAGGACATATGCCACACCACCCAAAGTGCAAACCAATCCATCAAAAGAAAATTGATCTTCACCATCCCAATACTTGCCACATCACAAGTGGACTAGTCACACAAGGAGACAACATCAATCTTTCTCTCTTTGAACATGACAAAATATTCTTTCTTGAAACATAAATGAACAAGGCATCCTAATTCTAATATCTACTCATCATAAGAAGTGCACATACCTTTAGAGACTGTGAGAACAACTCCAACTTATTCCCATTAATCTTCTACCATTACTGTATTGAGACTATCACCTTTTTTCCTATCAACAGTAAGTTCTAGACATACCCTTTTAATGTGACTATATTCCTTGCAATGAAACACTATACCTTGACCTCTCTAGACTTAAACCTAGACCTACTATTCTTAGACCTCTTTGCAGACACCTTACCTTGCGAGTCTCATCCCAACCAATCAACCCATGATCTTGACTTCCTTCAAATTTTGGCCTTATCCTAATCGTGTTCGATAAGAGTGATGCCATGACATCCTTCCAAGATTAATGTAACTTTCTCAAATGATAACATTGTCCCCAAGTTGTCATAAGAATCAAGAAACGTGGTAAAAAGAAATAAGTTGTTGTCTTCTTTCTCCACCTTGACATCAATTTTATATAGTTGATCCAAGAGCTAGTTGAACACATTTAAGTGTTCCAACAAATTTGCACATTAACCCCACCTTTAACATGTACAATTGTTGCTTCAGGTAAAGTATGTTGGTGACTCCTTCCCATGTAGAGTTTCTCCAACTACTCCCAAAAAATTGGCGATGAATCCTCATCCATAACATTAAATAGCACGTTATCCGTGAGACAAAGATGGATTGTAGTGACTCTCTCTCTCTCTCTCTCTCTCTCCCTAAACAATGAAAAACAATCTTCACACGTAGCTGAAAAACACCCTAATAAGGTCACAATGATGTTATGCATTGGAAGATGTTGGCCTTGTGCTGATACCAACTCTAAATCATCCTGATGAAGAACAATTTTCTCTAATGTTTATTTTTTCAGTTTAGTGCAGTCCCTCCAAAAGGCCACTGCTTCCATCCAGCCCTGGTCATTCTTCCCAAGCTCTTCCTCATTCAGATCCTAAAACCCCTACAAGTACTTCATAATCCTCTATTTTCAAATTGTCCTAACAGCCCTGTTGTTCAACCTACACCTATTTTGTTATCATGCACTGTGCACAGTTTCTGTGTTATTCAACACTAATCTTCCCAGGACCCCTTCTTTAAACAACCTTAATTCACCCCCTTTCCAGACATGAACTTAACTCTAATCCTTCCAATTTCAATCGTAAATACATTCCAGCCAACCATAACCTAAGCATCCAAATACTCTTTAATCCTGAAGCATCCTGACCATGGTATCTATAGTCCACATCTAAACTTTCAAAGATGAACAGGCTTCTCCCTATTCATCCTACATAAGTACTCAAATAAGAGGTCCATCACAATGTTGGTGATAGCAGTTTTCAATAGTTTGCTTGCAAAGCATCTAAGTATGTAGGTTATTGGAAGTGCTAACTATGGGATCTATCAAAACAGTTACGATAGTAATTGATTATGCAGGTTGTTCGCAGAGCTTCTGGCTGATAAAAGATCACTTTACTCTTTACATAAACAGTTAGATTATCCATAACAACAATATAGGCATTATTATTTCAACATTAAATAGTTATGACATGACTAAAAAATTATTTCTTTTTTTTTTTAAGTATTGCCATAATTATCAAAAAAAAAAAAAGTGATGTTATAATCAAATAATGTTAATTGGAGTTGTTAGGTCTACAGCCAATGAATGGTGTTAATCTAACAGGGAAAAATAATTACCATAAAAAAAATTAAAAAAATTAGCAAGCAAATTATGGATCACAGGGATTTTCAAAAGAAAAAAGAAATAAAAGAAAACAAATGGCTGTAGTTTTATAAATGTGTTGCAACTAATAAAAAAATTAAAAGACTATAAAGTATAAGCAGACTGAAAATAAGGTTATGTATGGCCTTTCTTTTTAATTGTTTACGATTTTTTTATTATGATGGCCCAGATACCTATACCAATACCGAAACCAGATACTGCATGGATACTTCTAGAGCACAAGTTTCTCACTCCCAACCATAACATGCATTTTCCTCTTACCTCCTAACAATTTCTTTAGTTGTTTTTTCAAAACATATAAATGGTACAGTGATGCAGCCCAAAAGACTTGGATATCAAAGTTGATGTAGGGTAATGCCAAATATCTCAAGATCACCAAATTATTAAAGCAAAAGCAAGAATACAAATAAAGGAACTAAAATTTGAACTTTAAAATACACCCAAGTAATCAAAATAGCTTAGAATTGAATAATAGAATAACGGAAAGGGTCTTGGAAGAGATTAGGGAAGAAACTCAGAAGATCAATTCAGGATTTATGGGCACAAACCCAAAAATACCAAAATACCCTTGGTCATGAGTCAGAAAATTCTGAAATTTTCAGGATATGTTCTGACGTACTTAAGGGTCTTATGTTTAAAACTTCATGCAATTCTGAGTTGATTTGATTTATCAAATTATATAAAACTCAGTCTAGCATATTCTTTAATGAAAAACCCTAAAACCAGTAAAGAGAAAGAAGGAAAGGTGTGAAATACCTCTGTTTTGTTTGTATCAAATCTTTTAAAAATAGTAATGTGGTTTCTTTAATTGTATGTCTGATTTCAGCAAGAAACTAAGAGAGAAAAGAGGAGGGAGAAGAAGTTATAAGAAGAAGAAGAAAAAGATGGAATAGAGAGAGAAGAAACAAGAGATAGAAGGACTAATAAAAGGGAAATCAAGGCTTCAACCCTAGAAGAGGGAAGGGATAGGATGGGATACAACACCCACTTGAGAAACCCAAATTCAAAACTATAATTCATAATTCAACTCTATTGATCCAATGGGGGTGCCTTTAAATAGGCTTACAAAACTCAAAATAATGAAAACTTGCTAAATTTAGAAGCTTTTAAACTCTTAGACTTAAGACCCAAGAC
>JAOXJP010066068.1:0-15484 GCA_025762735.1 Platanus orientalis | reverse complement strand
AGTCAACCTTAGGCCCAAGTGCCTAGCCCGGGCTCCAAAAGCCCGTAATCCTGCAGACGTTCAACCCCATCTATAAAAACCCAAGTTGATGGTGACTCCAAAACCCAAACCCAAAGGCCAACCCAAATTGGCCAGAGGCAATTCCCTAAAGTGGGGCAGGCAGACCACCCGATCTTTCCGTGATGCCCACAGAGGGGTTCATAAATCAATTAGAATTGACTTGTAGTCACACATACAAAAATATTTTCTAATGCTTCCTTGCATTAATCTCCATCAAACTGAGTCAACTTGTTGTGAGTTAAACTTTCACAAGTTCGGTTTTACGGGACATATTTTCAAATTGTTATTTTTTGTGAGGGATAAACATTAATAATTAGTTTTGATTAATTAATATTTTTATGAATTATCATTATGCCTGTAAGCATGTAATTAAAAAATTTAGGTCATTCATGAATATTAAATTCATGAGAATTCACCATAATTATGAAACAGCAATCAGTCGTGATTAGTGCTCTTATTCACGATTTAATTCACAGGTTGTGATTTTCTTTGTTTTTTGTAATTTAAAAGTTAAACAATTTTTCCAAGCATAGAAAGGTGTCATTATCACATTTTTTTAAGTAGTTGATGTCTCCTAATAATGTAAAAGGGATTGCAACCAAGCTAACTCCGAGATACAATCTAGCTCATGTATAACCTTCTCTATGAATTTGCACCCTCCGGTAGATACGAATGACACCTTGCTATTGTTCTTAAAGCCCAAAAGTGAAAGGATTTAATTTTATAGAAAATCTGACAACATAAAGGCACTATAAAAGTGCTTTTATCAAATCAGATCACTCAACAGATCAATGTGAGTTCCCTTAAGTAGAATACTGGATTTCAAGAAGATGTTACTCAGTTTGAATTAACCAATCTCCCTTGATAGCTAGTGTGGATCCAAACAAGAGTTTTAGACCAAGAAATTTTGGTTATACATTTGTCAATGAAGATAGCCAAGTTCAAGATACACAATCATACAGAGACGAGAAAAAGAGAGATTAAGAAGATGAAGATCATGAACAATATTGTGTTTCTTTCTTCTTCTCCAGAGAAAATTATATGGAATGTGCACCGACCTCTTTCTTCTTCTTCTTGTTTTCTCAAAGAAATCCTAATGCAGCTACCAAGAAATCACAATTCTCAAAATCCTTAACTTACTTTGTTTTTGTTTTAACATATATACACTGTTTTGAAGAAGGGGTTGAGTGGCAACCCTAATATAGGAGAGAGAGAGAGGGGAGTGCGGCAACCCTAGCTCACTCCCACATGTCTCCTCTTATTTAGGGAAGTGGGTTGGCTTGGTTGCCGCTACCTTTGATTTCCATTTTAAAATATTTCAACAAGTTTTTAAATTGCATAATTGGCAAAAATTCCCCCCACTGCTAATCGACAAAAGTCCTCCTCACATTACCATATATTTGGCTTTGTTTGATCCATTTTAGCAGCTGACATTACCATTAACCCTTCATTAAACAAATTTAACACTCCTCACATTATGTCCTCACTCAAGATGTCTGTTTTTCCGGTGCGTGGATTTGGTTTGCCCCCTTAACGAACGCCTGCGGTCCATCCACATGGCACCAAAAAAGTGATTTACACTTTTTGGAGGGTGATTTTCACTTTTTTGGCATCACATGTCCACTGCTGCATATGAGCAAATTGTGGGCGTTTGTTAAGGGGGCCTACAACATCTGCAATGCTCTCTTTTTCGCAGGAAATAACATGGAAGTCGGTGCATCTCGATCGACACTTAGACCAGGCAAGACTTGGTAGGACTGAGATTAGTCAGCTCAAGGCAGGACTGACATTAGGGGCTGGCCCATCAGTACCAAAAAAGTGATTTACACTTTTTGGGGATGCTTTTCATTTTTGGTGCTGATGTGTCAGCCCCTAAGTCAGTCCTACCTTAGGCTGACTTATATAAGTCACCAAATCCTTACTACACTCAGACCATCACCCCGAAGTTGCTAGTGTTTTCTCTAGGTTATCCCCAGATGGAAAGGGTCTTTTCATTCTCGAAGCTTAGGAATGCAACCAATGATTTCAGGAGTTTGCATTAGATTGGGGAAGGTGGATTTGGAAATGTGGGTTCAATCAAGCCTCCACGATCAGGGGACTGAATAGTGGTTGTGAAAAAAAAACAGCTCAACAGGGATAACGGTATACCCTAACAGGACCTTAATTATAAAACACCTGAGGGGCCATATACACGTTGCCAAAGTCCAAACGTTTTTTCTAGACGGTCATCACCATCTACCTTTGCTATGTATTATACATGATCAGCGGCCTCTCCCTCTCCTGATCCAGGCACTAAGTTTCATGCCGCGAAACTCAAAAGAGTGAGGCGCAAGGAAATGGACGAAGCAGACATCAATCTCCTGAAAAGATAGTGAGCGATTGAGGGCGAGAAGTGTAAGCTGAAGAGAAGATGGGTTGGGGATGGGCGATCTACGAAGGAGTGGTGGTGTTAGGGTCTCTCTCTCTGCTTGGATGGGCAGGGCTTTGGTTCCTGAACCGAAGACTTTATAAAGAGTACGAGGAGAAGAGGGCTCTGGTTCAGATCCTCTTCAGCGTCGTCTTCGCCTTCTCCTGTAACCTCTTCGAGCTCGTCCTCTTTGAGATCATACCTGTGCTCTCTAAAGAGTAAGCTAGCCCGATCTCTCTCCGCTACATTTCGATTTCAATACCTGATTTTCTCCCTGATTTGATATATATATATATATATATAATTTTTCTTATGGTTGTTTCAAGGTTTTGGTCGGTTGTTGATCTGTTGCAATAACATAGTTTTGCGTTTCAGTTTGGATCTAGGGCGTCTCTTTTGATTTGAAACACTTCTGAAATGTCAGACATTGTTGTTTATGCTACTTGAAAGTGTGAATTTTGCGAATTTGATCTGAATTAGATGTGCTGTTTCACTTTTCTAGTTGGCATTGTTGTGTGTTTTAGGTATTGTCGAGTAACAGTTACAAATAATTTTATTAGATGCAAGTGTTGTGATTCCAATCGATTGTAACAAAGAGTCAAAGAAAAATATTCATTCTCTTGGGTGGGAGATCTTCCATGTAAAAAAAAAAAATCCTCCTGGATTGATCATGCAAATCCCTAGTTGTGGTTACGTAATTGAAGGGTTTAACGTTTGATTAAACTGTACCTAGCAGTAGATTCACGTTCTTGTTTGTTCGGAAAATTGGGTAGAAAGCGAAGGAATATTAGTGGGTTGCCGGGGAGGGGAGTGAAATAAACTGAGAAAAGCAAGGACCCATAACCTTTAGAGCTGAAGAGTTGGGATGAAATCTGTTGGTGTAGATGTTCTTGCGTTTAAAGTTAGACACCCCTGTTTATCTCATCAGAAAGGAAAATGAAAGGGATATATTGGAGTCACCTCATAATTTACTCCCGTTGCTAAAACAAGTTAATTTTCCTATTTAAATGGTTCTCTTGATGCCAATCATTGGAATGCAACAAAGGGCAAGAAAGCCTAAAAGAAACCCCTCCCCCCAAATAGGCCACCAATTGACCCTACATCAACCAAGTCAAGACACCAACCATCTCCAAATCCTCTAACGTTTCTACAACCCCTACAAAACTGGCCCTGTCCTGACAAAACAACACCAACCCATAGTGGTAGTTGATGCAAATGATATATATTGCTATGGTAAACATGGAGAGAGTACGTTCTCTCTCTTTCTCTCACTTCATTGTATTTATTCTATTGGAATACCAAAATAGATGGGAAATACTATATAATAACAAGTATACCCTTATGCCCTTTCATTTTATTACATGATGTTACCCACACTCTTTCCTCATGTTGGTATGTAGATATTACTCGACCTAGCTTGTTTTTTATTATATGAAATTGAAGACCACTCAACCTCTTTGTAAACAGGTCTACCAATTGATCTCCAGTCTTCACAAATTGTGTATATATATTTCTGAACTGTAGCTTTTCTTTGATGAAGTGCCTATCAACTTCGATATGCTTTATTTTATTATATTGAACTAGGTTGTGTGCCATACTAATTGTTACTTGTTGTCACCATAGAAGCTCATTGATCCTCGAGTGGAGAATCCTAATTCAGTTAATAGACCCTGAAGCCACAGGAGCTCCCAGACCCCATGAGCCAAACTCTGCTTCAGCGCTTGACCTTGCTAGTTGCTACCACTGATTGTTTTTTGTTTCTCTATGTAACCAATTCCCCTACAAATGTATAACAGCCCGATGTGGATCTCTTGTTTGATGTAAATTCTTCCCAATTAGCATTTGTGTATGCTTCAATTTTAAGTCCACTTCTTTTGCTATATAAGAGACCTTTACAAGATTTTTCTTCAGATATAAGGACTTGGTATACAGCTTCTAGGTGTAGTATAGTGGGAGCATGCTTAACCCCAACAATATATGTGATGTTAGGTCTAATTAGTGTGAGGAACATTAATTTGCCCCTAATCTTTGATACCTTTCTACATCAATCAATTGGTCACTCATCTTCTTGGAGTTTGTGGTTGGGATCAATTGGTGCATAACAAGGTAGGCACCCAATTATAGTATTCTTGCGAGTTGTCAATGACATATTTTCATGGCGAAAAAAAAAAAAAAAGAATATCATTCTTAGATCATGCCATCTCAATTCCAAGAGAGTACCTTAGGTCTTTGATCTCAAATTCCCTTCCCAGGTAATTCTCTAAGCTTTTCACTTCACAAGGATCATTGTTAATTATAGCAATGTCATCAACATAAACTATGAAGGCTGTAATGCTACTGCCTTGATGCTTGACAAATACAGTGTGATCTACTTGTAGAACTCTGCCTGTACTTATTCTTTATCATAGCATTGTGGAAATCTTTCAAACTGAACTCTAGATGATTACTTCAATCCATAAAATGCTTTATTCAATTGACAACCCTTCCCTTTAACAGCGTAGCACTAAAACCCTGGAGGTGGCCTCATATAAAGTTTCTTTTCCAAGTCCTCATGAAGGAAAACATTCTTTACATTTAGTTGTAAATGATCATTTCTGATTAGCCACAAGTAAACTAAGGACCTATATGGAGTTCGTTTTGGCCACAAGTGCAAAAGTTTCTTGGTAACTGATCTCATAATTTTGAGTGTAACCCCTAGTTGGAATTATATCTCCACTACCTCTTTGGTTCAAGTTTTAAGAGAAGATCAATTTTCACCCTATTAGCTCTATCTCTAGGTGGATAAAAAAATCCCAGATACAGTTTTTTTCTTTTCTTTCTTTCTAATCTTCCTCTATTGTCTTTCTCCATTTTGGTTAATAGAGTGCCTTAAACACACTAATTGGCCTTAAACACTTTATCTAGAATGAAATTAGAAGATAGGAAAGTAGTAAAAGCTTGATATGAGAGGGCTTCATAAGAAACATAATTAGTAGTAGGATATTGGGTACAAGTGCGAACATCCTTCCTGATTGCAATAGGATTAGGAAGGTGTGAATCAGATGAGGTACCTATTTCAGGTGGAGTAGAGGAGACTTCTTGGAGATGCACATGAGGATTATTTAAAGTTGCTCTCTTCACTATTGCATACACTTGATCCTTTACTACTTTTGCCATTCCCTTCACTACTCTTATTATGATATTTGCTATTACTACCATAAAAAAATATGGAGAAATATAAATCAGAACATGCAAGGGAAGGGATGAGGACCCCTCTTCACTAACATGCTTCCCTTGAAGAGGAGAGCCCTTTATGGAGGAAAAAAAAATGTGTGATTGAAAAAAGGTGACATCCTTGGATACAAAATGCTTAAGAGTTGAGGGGTGATAGCACTTTCACCCATTCTGAATCGAAGCATACCCTAAAATGATACATTAAAGGGCTTTTGGATTCAGCTTGGGCCTGTTAGACTCTGAAATATGAACAAACAAACAACCAAAAACTTTAATTGAATTGGAGAATAAATAAATAAATAAATAAATAAATATATATATATTTGGATAATGATGGATAATAGATTAGGAAACTAAAAAGGGTTTCAAGGGGTGATTTGAAACCAAAGACATGAGAGGCATATGGTTTATAAGATAGGCTGTAGTTTGGGGGTCATTTGACAAAAAGCTTTTGGAATATTTATAATGAAGAGGAGGCATGGGTAATCTTTATAATATGGCATGTTTTTTTTTGACTACACCATTTTTGATGTGGACAATCTAACAAGACTTATGTATGTGCCGCCACACAAGAGAGCTGATTTAAGCGAGAATGTTATGTTGGTTTAGTAAGGGTTTAATGGGGACATTATGCCATGTGATAGACCTAGGGTGTACCAGTGTAGGAGAAATGGTCCCTTAACCCTTTGGATTGAGTAGGATGACCAGAGAGATCCACGTATCGATTTAGGGTAGATTCAGAGCTTATCAGAATACTTTCCTATTGGGAGGTTTGTGGGGCCCACTTTCTTGATTTGTGGGGCCATGTATGGGTTTACTTGGGGGAGACACATGTTGAAGCTTTTATTTGATGTTTTTGTTTTAGTTTATGAGGCTTTTTATGAGTTTTATTAGTTATTTCATGTTCTTTCATTAGTTATTAGAGTAAGGATACAGGGGAGATTTTAGTTTTTATATGGGATGTAGTGGAGATGATGTAATAAAAGCTTAATTAAGGTTTGGTCAATCAGCAGAGAAGGGGGGAACGACTTTTACTTCTTTTGTTGCTTTTAGTTACTATTTTGTTGTAAACCAAGCGAGGAAACCCTATTGTTCATGGGTTTTATAAAGGGGAGACTTCCTCTTTAACGGGCACAATGAAATTGAAGAATTTTACTCTCTTATTTGCTGCACATGTTTTGCTGCTGCTCTCTTCTAAGTTTGGCTGATCTTGGAGCTTTGGTTGGTGAAGATCAAAGTGAGGTGAGTTGGTGATTTCTCCCTCAAGCTTTCCTATCTCTATCATCTTCTTCTCCTTATTTTCTTCTTTATTTCTCTGGTTTTTCACCATATATCCTTGATGCCTGTCAGCACCCAAATTTTGACTCGAGTCTATAAAGGGAAGTGCCTAGCCTGGGCCCCAAAAAACCTGTATTCTCCCTTCTCCTAGAAAGGAGGCAGACGTTCAACCCTGCCTGTAAAAACCTAAGTTGGTGGCGACTCCAAAACCCCCGAAGTGTGTCATGGTCTTTTCGCGATGCCCACAATGCCCACACCTAGAAAAGTCTATCTCACCACTTCTCTTCCATCTTCATCACCAAACCCCCATACCACTGCTATACCCAGCCGGCTACACCTCCAACCCTTCCTTTGTTCTTTTCTTTTATAACAACCCATAATTCTTCATCTAAACCCTATTTACCAAAAGGTCCAAAACCCCAAATCCTAAACCCACAATACATACCCATCGGCTGCAGCTAAGAACCTATTTCCATCTTTGAAGTTTGTTCCACATATAATCATTCTGCTGCCCAGATTTTCCAGCACCCATATATTGGCTAATCCTTCAAATCCCATAAGAAAATCACACTCCATATCCTGTGGCTAGCATACCCTTTCCCTAATGTTTCCATCACCAAAATCAAAACCCAGCCATACCCATACCTGTGGTTATATGTAAATAGCCTATGGCTATTTAAATCTAAACCCAAATTAATCCCATCTTTCACCATCCATACGGCTGCCTGACAGTGAACTTGAGTTGGAGTTTTGAAGAAATCAATAGTTCCCTATTTAGATACACACGGCTGTGTGAATTTAGGAGTACAGAAAAGGTGCTTGTGAAAAGGTTTAAGTGTATGCTGAAGTAAAATTGTTGATGCTGCTTGCTACTGCTCTATGGATTCACATGGCTTATTGATTGATTAATTCACTCACTTGCTGCTGGCCAAATTTACAGGTATAAACATATAGTTTTTACTACTTTCTCTAAGTTGCCTACCTCAGAATTCACCCTATTGACAACACATCCACCCTTGCTGTTATTATTATTATCCATACTTAGCCCTTCCTAACAGCTACCCCACTTTTTTTTAACCCATAACCCTAGCTACATACTTGCTTCCAGCATCATATCTAAGCTTTTGTATTAGCCTCTCATGATCCTACACTAGTACACTTTAGATCTTTACTTGAATGCATGCTAACCTTCAAAATAGGTTTGTGAATTAATCTGAGTTACACATACTTTACTAATTTCATTCTTTAAGTTTTAAAGTGCACTTGATAAAGAATAAGAATCTTGTTTATGACTATCATTTGCTAATAATAGTTAACTTGGATATCTTTTATATTGACTTTCCTTTGCATAGTACATCAAATTTGGTTTCAGAGCCAGGTTACAGCTAGTCCTATCTAGTTGTAATCCTACATACCCTAGTGTTGTTTAGGTATTGACCTTATCCCATACATCCATTATTATGGTCATTACATGCCATGGTGTCATTAGATAGATTATTTAGTTACCTTTATAACAAGACCAAGATTGCACAATTCCAAGGTGATATGAGAAAGTTATGATTAAATTACTAAAGGGTTGTCAAAAGTTGTAAGAATGGTGTTTTTTTAGAAAGTCTTAAGTTCTAGTAGTTTAGACTTTAGGAAATTTTATGTTTTGAAAAGTCTAGGAATTAGGAAAACTTGTGCAACAAGTTATTAATGTTTTTAGCAAGTTTAGGATTTTAGAAAGTGTGTTTTAGGAAGTTTTAAATTTTATAAAGTTTAGGCAGCAAGTTATATATATTTTAGAATGTTTATTTAAACAGTTCTAAATTCTATAGGTTGTAAGCCTATTTAAAGGCACACTCTATGCAATATAATTCATTGAAGATTGAAGAAAAAATTATGTTTTGCAACCAGGCCTTGGGCCTTATCTCATCTTTCTAAGGGTGACGCCATCTTCTAAGCTCCCTTAAGGTCTTTCTATCTTGTAGGTTGTAGCACATCAAAGTTCACTCATGGGATTCTCTCACCTCCCAGGTATCTCTCTTATCTTTCTCTTTCTCTCTTTAATTCTCTTTTCTTATTCTTCTTTCTCTCCTCTTCTTGAATCTCTATCTACAAAGTTTCAAATTTTATAAAATTCTTCAATTTTACCTATTAAAACTAATTGGAATTTCATGAAATTTTAACTGTAGAGCCTCTGTACACGTCAAAAACTACCATAAAATTTTTGGAAATTTCTGACGCATCAAAAAGGCATTTTTGTAATTTTTGGATTCAGTCCAAAATTACAAAAATTCCCTTTTGGTTCTTTTCTTCTATTTTATCTTTATTTTAGGTTCTATTTCATCCAAACCTCTATTCTATCATCCTATTTTTGATTTTTTTTCTCTTATTTTGTGGATACTTGAGTGCTTTTAAATTCAATTCTTGATTTATTTGCTTCTGTATCCTTTAATTCTTAATTATTTAAGATTCTTGGGATCATCCTACAACAATTTTGGTATCTTCACTTTGTATCGTGCATCAATTTGGTATCTGAGCTTGTATCCCGCATTGAATTTGGTATTATTTAAGGACTTTGGAATTATTTTACATCAAGCTTGCAACATGAAGTCCAGTCTACTAAGTGATATATGTGATGGTCAAGCGTATCATCCCAAAGAAATCTTCTAAACATGGTCTCCATCCTATTAGCCATAGATACCGGAATTGTGAAAAGAGATAGGAAGTGATTCGGCATGGCCGCTTAGGTTTCCTTGATCAGGGTCAATTTACCCCCTTTTGATAGAAGGGGAGCTTTCCACGCATCTAATCTAGAAGAAATCTTTCAATTACCAGCCCGCATATCACCTTTGATTCAAAACTTGCTCCCAACGGAAAACCTAAATATGAAGAAGGGTCCCAATTGTACATCCCAATATCCAAGTCAAACTCTTAGTATCACAATCTTCACCCACTTGGAAAATCTCTCTCTTAGCCAGATTGATCTTTAAGCCTGAGACCGCCTAAAAACATCCGAGGATACATCTGAGGTTCCTAGTTGTTGCGCAATAGCATTGCAAAATATCATAGTATCGTCTGCAAACTAGGGGTGAGATATGGTAACTCCCCTAGATCCCACCCTAAAACTGGAAATAAACCCCATCTCTGCTTTTTTGATTGTTCTACTCAAGACTTCTGTGTCCATAATAAAGAGGAACAGGAATAATGAATTCCCCTCCCTAAGGCCTCTTGAGCTATTAAAGAACCCAAATGGGTTTTCATTCACCAACACCAAGAAAAAGGTCGAATGGATACAAAAGAATATCCAGCTTCTCCATTTAGCACCAAATCCCATTCTTAAAATGATATAATCCAAAAATCTCCAAATGACATGATCATGGGCCTTTTTCTAATCAACTTTATAAATCATCCCACTCATGCATTTATTTTCAATAAGCACCCCATCAAGAATTTGTTTCCCCTCAATGAATTACCCTTGTGGAGGAGAGATGATGCTTTTCAACACCGTCTTCAAACATATTAACAATATCTTAAAAATGTTCTTGTTGTAAACACTGCTTAGAAGGCTAATCTGGCAGAAATCCTTCAATTCCTTCACCACTATCTTCTTAGGAATGAGGCTGATGAAGGTGTTATTGAGGTGTTCATAAAATTCCTCCAAGTAATAAAAATTCATCCATAATTTTCATCAAATCTCCTTTCATTATGCCTCAACATCTTTGAAAAAATGATATAAAGAAGCCATCTAGCACCTTTGAAAAAATGATATGGAAAAACCATTCGGGCCCAGATCCTTGCCCCCCTTCATGCACCTAATCATTACAGTTCATCTTTAGTGAATTGCCTCTCAACACAACTCTTCTCCTGACTTGATATCTTATTAAACTCCAATCCCTCAAGAAGAGGTCTAATAGGATGGTCATCCCTAAAAAGGTTCAAATAATAAGATTTCGCTTCATTCTAATCTTCAACTGATTCTGAGTCTACTTCCCATTGATCAGAAGACCATGAATGCCATTTGAACACTTATTTTGCATTGCCACTTTATGAAAAAAATTTGTATTGTAGTCTACTTCCTTTAACCATCTAATCCTAGATCTCTGCTGCCAAAACGTTTCTTCCTTATACACGAGAATCTGAAACTCCTTGTGGCACTCATTTCTCTCTAGTCTCTCCTCACTAGATAAATGCCTCTCTTCTTCCAATAGATCAATGCCTCCAATTTTCTTTAAACACCTCTTACGCTCAATTTTAAAAGATCCCAAAGCGACCTTGTTCCAAGCTTTTAACCAAAACTTTAGGGTTTTCAGCTTGAGAGCAAAATACGACTTGCATTCCTAGAAAAGAACTGACACCATATGTGATCCACCAGATCCATAAAGTTTGGCTCAAGGAACCATGATTCCTTGAATTTGAACGAGGATGGACCTCTAAAACACTTACCAGATTCAAGCACTTGCCCTTGACTTTTAGCCTTATTACATAAAGACCCATGGAATAATAAAAACCTAAACTACCCTAGGCACAAAAGGCCTTGTTACAAAATTGTCTCCCTCCTAAATGACTAATTTAACCCTTGCTACGCATACAATTTGAACTTGGTTCTCTTGTGGGGTAGTACATACATCAACCTTTTAATTATGTCTGCCTTAGTTTCCCATACCCACACACACCTCTACCTTCCATTAAGCCAAACAAAAAAAGAAATTATAAGGAGAGGCACATACCCCTTCATCTTGTATCCCTTCTTGTTTTTGTGCCCTTCCTCTAACCCTTTTCGGGGTGCGAAAGTCACATTTAATGGATATAGACATCTTCTATTTGCACCTCATTGGCACTATGTAAACAGGCTTGACCATCGTCTCTTGGGCCCTTTCACGATCCTTTATTATTATTATTTTTTAACATTTTGGTTGCTTATAGGTCACTCCAATGTAACTAGACCCCAAGTATCATGCTTACCTTAATGGCTTGGTCTCTCCCCTTTTCTTTGTTCTGTTTCTCACATTTCATCTCCTTCACTTCATAATTGCCATCTCAAGATTATCAAAGGGGCCAAGGATACATTGGTGCCCACAAAGTAAAATTATTACCCTCATTCACCTTGGATGGAACAAGGGAACCATCATCCTCTAAGGTAGCTGCTTTAGGTTGGCAACTATACACCTTAGACAAGGCGGCGGTTTCTTTAATTTCTATGGGTTCGTGGTAGCCCACATGAACAGAAACGGCCCCCATCTTATTGATGACATCATCCTGATGGCATCCCTTTCCTATTGAGAGGTCGCCTGTGATTCAATAAAGCCAATTTGATGCAGGCTTGATCAAAGGAATAGGAAAATCAGCACTAGATAATGACCTAGGGTTCATGGGGTAAGAATATGAATAATGGAACTAGGTTTTTATATGGATTTTAAGGGAAATCAGAGATCAAACTATTTTTAGTGGATGGAAATCTAATATATGGTAGCCACACAATTTAGGGAAGATTATATACTTATTTTGTGATTGAAATACTGAAGGCTAAGTAGAAAATGGTGATATGTTTTTCTTTATGAAGCTATATACTGAAATTTGATAAACTAATTGAAATCTAGGGTTAAGGTTTAATTTAATGGAAGTGGCGCAAATATATTAAAAAATAAAGGAAAAATATAAAAGGAAAGAATGATAGATAGTTCCAGTGGAATCGGCACCTCTAGTCACTAGAATTTAGGAAACACAACCTAGAGGATCTTAAAGGCATCAAGACCTTCAGAGAAGAATGTGGCATCAACACCACATCAAGTAGCAGTTAGCAGGTTATTTTTCTTCATTAACCTTAAAAAATGTGAATACAAGTGTGTTTATGCTATCATATCCAAGACATTAGCTGTAGGACTTGGGGAAATCTTAGGGTTGATCATCCCTTCTTAAGGAGCTTATATAAAGGAGTGGGTGGTAAACTTGATTTAGGAAAGGTTAATGATAATCAGAATCGGATTTACAAAAATACCCTTTTTGGCTCTTTCTACTTATTTTCTCCTTCTTTTCTCTCCTAATTCATTCTAACTTCTTTTCTTTGATTTTATATACCACTTTCTTAATTTTGTAGCTATTTGTGTTCTAAAATTTTAAATTCTTGAATTATTTGCTTCCACAATTTTAATTTGGACAATTATTGAGGCCTTGGAATTATTCTACATCAAATTTTTTTTTGTATCTTCCTCATTGTATTGCATTAGAGGCTTTGGTTGCTCATGTCCTATCTCATTCTCAATCTGGGGTTTCATGGAACTTAAAGTTCACTAGGAACCTATACAAGTGGGAGGTTGATCTTGTTGCTCAACTTCACATCAAAGTCCATTTTAAACTCAAACAATTTGCCCTTCCCTCAAAATGATTTGGAAGTGTATGGTTCCTCCTTGGCTTAAAGCATTTATTAGGACAACAACTTTTCTCTGGATTAGCACATTGGACATGTTTTTTTGATCGAAACACAATGAATATGTTGCAGAAAAGATATTCATATAAGGTTCTATCTCCTCACATGTGTGTCCTTTGTAAGGGGGATGGTGAGTATGGGGATCATTTATTCTTACGCTGCAAATTTTCAAGGGCTATATGGATCTACTTTACTTCGAGAATGCATTATGCATGGGTGATGCCGCCCACGTTGATGGAGCTAATTTTCAATGGAATAGTTGTTGGTTGGGTGCTTGTGGAATGATCTTTTGGAATGGGTTGTTACATAGTGTTTTTTAGGGGGATTTGGAGAGAATGGAGTATTTTCCTGGATTTAGTGGTGTGCACGTGTTGTGTGAACTCGCACCTAGCTCCCCAAGTGTGTTCCCAGGAACAACAGTGTTCCTTCTGGGGGGGGTGCTAATTCTTGTATTTCCTAACACCTTAAGGTTTTGGGAGAGTTGGCTAGTTTATTGTTCACACTGTAGAGGACTTGTGGAGGTCGCTGACTCCATTGTATATGAGGTGTGTAGTTGGTCTTTTCTCGTGATGTTAAAGGTGTTTCCCTGAATGCCTTCATGAGAGATTTGGTCAATTGTGTTTTTATTTGCCCCTTTCATGATCGGATCCATGGGTTGGTATTGAATCCTCTACTGGAGGGTCAATGGAAACTGGATTTTGATGGCTCGTCTGAAGGAAATCCTGGTCCTGTTGGCTTTGGATGTATCATGTGTGACAGTAGCGGTAGGATTATTCGAGTTCTTTGTGGACCTATGGAGATATGTGACTCAACAAAGGCTGAGGTCTTTGCATTATTGATGGGGCTTTATGAGCTTAGAGATATGGGGTCAGTAGTGTGTCTAGTGGAGGGTGATTTGGCGGTGGTTGTTGGCTGGGGAAGGGATATGGGGAATGGCTTGTGGCAGTTGGTTCATTTTATTTCTCAGATTAGAGAGTCTGCTCTTATGTTTTTTTTTTTTGATGAATGAAATTTTTTTATTAAAGAATGGGACAAGGAATCCTAAAAAATGATAAGGAACAAAAAAAAAACAACGTAAAACAGACACCCAACACAAAGAGGAACTCAACCCAGAAGATTACAAAGGCGGACACCCAATTATCCCATTCCAATCCCTCTTGATCTTAGCCAGCATTAATAGCTCGCAATCTTTACATTGAGCGTACATTGAGCGGCCCATAACAGGATAAGGTCTTTGGCCTTTTGATATACTCTAAAGGAAGGCTCTGAATACCCCTAAAACATTCTTCTATTCCTTTCCAACCATATA
The DNA here is from genome assembly GCA_025762735.1 of Platanus orientalis. NCBI lineage: Eukaryota > Viridiplantae > Streptophyta > Magnoliopsida > Proteales > Platanaceae > Platanus > Platanus orientalis. The sequence goes on along the minus strand of JAOXJP010066068.1, from coordinate 805 downwards.
GACCAACAAATCGCTGCAGAGACCAAGTTCCAAATCCTCTTTCCCTTCGTTGAAAAGGCCTTACCTCTCCAAGAAAGAAGAAGGGAAAGAAAATCTGCTAGGATAACCCATCTCACCCCAAAGTCCCTAAGAAGCCCAAACCATACCTCCCAAGCAAAGGGACAATGAAGAAGAATATGCAAAACTGACTCCCCGTTCACCTTGCAGAGACAACAATGATTTGTCAAAATAAGACCTTTCTTTCTAACCAAGTCAATCGTCTGAATTCTATTTAAAGAAGCCGTCCACATAAAGAATTGAATCTTTGAGGGAATCGGAGGGTACCAAATGACTTTCCACGGGCTGAGTTGATCCGTATATCTACCAAAGAAAGTGGCACCGGATCGCACATTGAATAACCCATCAGGAGATGCCGCCTAAACTTTCTTGTCTTCCTCATTAATATTTAGTTGCACTGATTTGAACCTAACAAGAAGAGCCACAATGTCCTGAACTTCCCAATTAAACACTTGCCTCCTAAGAGTAGGATGCCAGGACAGAAGGTTGGATCCAGAATCGAAATAGTCCTGGACCAATGCATTAGGGTCACTAGCCAGAGAGAAAATTGAGGGGTACACCCTTTGAAGCGGCTGCTCGTCACACCAAGTATCTTTTAAAAAACTGGTCGTTTTGGCTTTTGATGTTCTTCTTCTTCTTCCTCTTTGGTTGCAAGTGAAGTGTAGTAAAACCCTGGAATGGGTCTAGAATCAATTCTAGTTTAACGGTGGTAGTGGAGACTACTCCTCTCCTTGGGTCAAAGGTATTC
>JAOXJP010066048.1:0-15484 GCA_025762735.1 Platanus orientalis | reverse complement strand
TCTTCACTTTCTTGACTTGTCTTTTTGTCTTGGTCTTGTGATCTTTAGTCATTCTTTGTCTTCTTTCTTTTGAGCTTGGATCACTATCTTGGACTTGACACTTTACATTACAACTCAACTATTTTGACATGGGATTAACAATACATATTCCTAACAGGGTGCACCCTTAAAAATCCCCAAGGCAGAATCCTAGACCTCTAACGTTACTAAAACAATAGAGTAGGGTCCATTTGGACCAATATGCCTGAACTATCACTTCTGTGAAAGATAAGGCATACAGGAAGTTCAGGCGTACAGCCTAAGATCAGGCATATTAACCTGAAATCCCTATCCTTCTGTCGCTATGTGCCCCATGGTATGAAAAGACCCATAAACCCTTGGAAACCCTTAAGGAAAGACTTCCAGATTCCTAGTTTTTCTAAAATAACAAAGTGAGGTCCATCTGGGACCGTACGCCTGAAATCACATCACTATGAAAGATCAGGTGTACTGATCGAGAAAGTTCAATTTTACCCCTTTGATAAATTAAAAGGTGGGGATGAAACACCACACTTTCAGAACCATAGGAAACTCTTGTTCCAACCTCCAAAACCCTTGTCTAACCTTTGTAGATAGACTAGGCCTAGTACCCAGCATTAAGTGTCCAACACCTAAGTTTTACCTGGGAGACAATGCTGGTGTTGTGATTGTGCTATGTTAGTGGGATCCGGCTATGTAACTCAACCCAATCACTACCTTTCAATCCTTCCTAACCTTTTATAGTCCCCACTTTACCCTAGGATCATGTCTTATTGATTCACAACCCAAAGACCCTGGGACTTGGCCATATCCCAGTTAGGTTCCTAAAACACTCATATGGTGTAATATAGTCTTGACCCCCTTTCACTAACATATTTTAGCAGCGAGGAGTACTTTGTAAGTATACGAACTCCCTAAAATCAACCTACCCTGAATCAATCTCACAGTCAGATGTACTTGACTACTGAGAAATGCAGACACAATAAACCCCAAAACTACATGTAGTTTGATCTGACAAAACCCTAGGAACATTGAACCATACAAGATCGGGTATGTAGGTAGCCAGGGACTATGTCTCAGGTGCAACTGCAATGATCACACCATGGGGGTGGTATATACCAATAAAAATTAATAGAACATTATCTATTCATTTTTGCTTACTGGCACTTAGAAGTTGTCAGGTTAGAGGAGCCACCCTAAAAAGGTGGGTAATTAGGGTGCCTAACACCTTCCCCAATTACAATCAAACAGCTTACCCGAATCTCTAAAAAACCAGATCCATTTGAGAGTCAATCCCTAGACGCAAGTGCCTAGCCCAGGCTACAAGGCCCCCAATCTTGTCTATAAAAACTCAAGTTGGTGATGACTCCAAACCAAAGTCTAGAGGCCGAACCAAGTTGGCTGGGCACAGTTCCCCAAAATAGGGTGGGTAAACCACCCAGTCTTTTTGTGATGCCCATAGAATGACAACTCCATTAGGGCGTTACTGTTGAACCTCTAAATATGCAATGTATAAGTGCCATAAATTTTATTTATTTGTATATCATTTTTCATGAGTTGTCTCTTTATATAAAGCATGTGTTAGTAGGATATACTTGCATTTGAATCATATTAAACTTTCACCTTAGGATAGAAAACATGCTTACATTAGACTTAGGTCAAATTGAACTAGTTAGTAGGATTAAGATTTACATTTAACAAATTCAAAACATTCACTTTGGTTATCCTAGGATGACTTTCATTGTCACATAGCCGTCATCATATTAACAGCATCCTGCTCGACATCTTGGAGCAACATTTACAAAAGATGACCCTTGCACCCATGATCATATTCGAGACTATTTCTAGTCTCTCTCATTATGCTCGACATCATCGAGGTCGGTTATATGGTTGCTTGGCTTTCTTACAGTCCTGGCTACGGGAACTTGTGACTACTCTCTCATCCTTTCTGACCTATGTGTCTCATGATTTGACTCCAGTACAGATACATGTCAATAATCGGCCTTTTCTAGTTAAAGCCATGACATCCGATTATCAGAGTTTGCTATCCAGTGTGCTCCCCGAACATATCACATAGCAAGTCAAGTGGCATAAAGCATGTTACCCACTTCTGTCAACCAAGGATCGCACATACATGGTCATTGTAGGGGTTTATCAGAGCACTCCCTATGTACCCATGCACGTCCTTCAATAATTTAACCTCAGATAAGATCTCTTCAACTTTCCTACGGCCTTCGAAGATATCTTCAAATTTAATCGCCATACACCTACTCACATACGATCTCTCTTGACCACCTTGTGGGATAACTCACATACCTTATGCTTCGCATTCACCACTTATATCTACCAAAATGCAAGCTATGATGTTATCTTGTGAGCATTGACTTCTTCACAAGCCTCTTGTATAGCCCGACACTGGGAGCATCCCCTTCCTAAAAACAGAGGTCATGCAATGAATCATCATCTACATCACATACAGAGCCTTCTAACGCTCAGGCAAAATATGAGCAAACACTATTAGACTTAGCCGAAGAATAGGCTTTACATGCCCAAACCAAGGCTACCTTAGAAGTTGAGGCACATCTGCATATAGAGGCTGAGGTCTCACGTGATTTCACTCAACATTAGAATGAGACCCTGTATGAGTTTATCCTCTCCTTGAAAAGAAAGCTCAATGATATCAGGACTTCCCATGATGATTTAGGATTCGAGATGGGTGCAATAACAACATGGCCTTCATGCAAGATCAGTGGAGACAGTCATGAGTTCACGAGTTGAGAAAATAGATCTTCTCATTGGGCTACAAATCAGTGCCACCTCCACCACCACCTCTAGTGGTACCTGATCTTTAGATTACTTATGCTTTCATTTCCAATGTATTGGGAAAAATACCCCTCCTTTTGTAACCATTTATGGTATATATATGTACAAAGTTTTTGTTTCCAAAAATCTTATTGTTAATGTAAGGACATGAATTCACTTGTATGACATATGCACTTGTTAAATCATCTAACTATTAAATATGAATGAAGGTAAAGAATGAACTCTGCAAAAAAAATCCCTATCCCTCAATACAGTTAAACAAGTTACAATAACTCCCCTAGAGACTCGACTGTAAAAGAAGAAGGCATAACTTATCAAAGCTATGGCCGACAAATCGACGTCTTTACCTACAACAAGCACCACACCACTTACCCATCTAGAGGTATCATCAGGAAACCTACCTCCCAATAGGACGGGTCCTTAAAACATCCTCTCAGATAGGTACAAGCCCAAATTATAGCAAATGATGGGAGACTTCATGTCCCAGCATGGTTTGACAGCCACTCCTACACATGGTTCTTCCTCCTCACCACCCCAAAACTCTTTACCACCCCACAGTCAACCTAACACCAATGAGCAACCTCGAATCCCTACACTCACCGAATTCGAGAAAGTGATGTATGAATATCTATTGAGGCAGGGAGGGCCTCACGACCACGGTACCATCTTCGAGCCACCATTTTCCAGTACTGTCGAACAGAGTTCACCTTTGGTCAGTCCTATAGACAATGTTCCATCTATGTCACAACCCCACTCCAGACTACCACGCACATACAGTTAGAACACCGCTCCCTATTTGACTTAGAGGAACAGTATGGACCATCAGTATTGAGTAGGAAATGGAAGGAAGTTGCTACCCCTCCCAAAGAGGATGAGACTAGTACGAGGTTGGCTAAGCTCACAATAGAAGTGAAATTGATAAAAGGGGTTTCCCATGTCTATGGATTTCAAGGATCTTTGTATCCACCCTGGGGGTGTATTACCACAAAACTTTTAAATGCCCAATGTCGAGAAGTATGATGGTACCACCTGCCCTAGGATGCACCTACACTTGTATTGTAACGCCATGTTCTAATGGGGACATGATGAGTGTATCTTAGGGAAAATGTTTGGCTAAAGTTTGGAGAAGAAGGCAGAGCAATGGATAGCAAGCCAGGACACAAGCGATATCAGTACATGGAGGGCCCTAACACGGTCATTCCTCAATCACTATAGGTTCAACCTCGAGATGTTACCAACCAGGGAAGAAGTAAAAGAAATGAGACCCTTCATAATGAAGAATATCAAGGACTTTACTTATAGGTGGAGATTGAAAACCTTCAACTTGAAGCACTCTATGTTTGAAGAAGACATGATATCCACCTTTCTAAGAACATTGGGTCCTACCTACCACATAATGCTCTTAACTGCCTCATAGAGCAACTTTGCCGGAGTCATCAACAAAGCTGCAAAGGTTAAGTTAGCCATTAGAGTAGGGCTAGTATAGGATACACCTCCTGCACCCACCAGTTCCACCAAAATCATGCCGAAGAAGACAGCCGTCACCCGACCAGAGGGTAACATGGTCTAAGCCATTGAAGTCCCTTGACCCAGTCAAAGCAGTGGTCATGTTCTGCCTTAGCCACAACCAAGTCAAAGTTACCTTGTAGCCATGAACATTATTCCTCCTTTGACACAATAGTTTTACCAGCTAAGATACCCGAGTGCACCCGAAAAAGAAAAGAAAAGGAGAAAGTTCATCCTGTTGTCATATTCATACAAGTACATACTGGAGTACCTTATCAAAAAAGGTTATTGCAATTGATTAATCTAAGATCTCCACCTTACCCATTGCCTTACTGCTACAATTTAGCGGAACATTATGAATACCACCTATCCCTAGGGCACACCATTGACATGTGTTTTCATTTAAGACATGACATATAAGACTTGATTAAGGAAGGTTAAGTATCATTTGACCCCACACCCAAAAATCCTCCATCACATTCGAATATCATCCAGAATCCACTACCCGACCATAAACCACCTAAAGAGGTCAATATGATCAATTGCATCAACATCCAATTCAACCCCTCTAGCTTCATCACCAAGTTTTTAGAACCTAAAAAGATAATTCTTTTACCAGATACTAATCAAGTGTCCACCCTGAATGAATACTCCCCTTCGCCTATTCCCCCTCTCGAATATGAGCATCTGCCCACACATATGTGGGATATGGCCCCAAATAGCCCCATAATAATCCTTCCTCCTAACATAGACATGTATAAGGAAGGTTCAACAACTAATAACCCATTTTCATCCCCTCATATCATCCCATCACCCTCATTATATTCACAACTCATCAATCTTTCATCCCCCTACCAAGTCATGAACATTCTCCCACCCACCAAAATACAATATTTGTTAAGCATAGTCCCTTTGGGCTATCTAGTAAGGGAAGTAGCAGATCCCAAGTTGACAAAATAAGAGTTAGAGGAACTCACTGCTTTCATCATCAGGTCAGGCAGAGTCTCTAAACCAGTCACATATCTACCTTTAGAAGGGAAAGAAAAAGAGAAAATCATAGAAGAGGAAGTTGAGATAGAGACACAAAAGAAAACCAGAGAGGAAGAAGAAAAAAGAGAGAATGATATTTTTGAAGCAGCTATTCAAAAGTCTCACCTATTCGTAATTGAGCAATTGTCCAAGACTCCAACACAGGTTTCAATTTTGGGCCTTTTGTTGACATCGAAGTAGCATAAAAAGAGATTTTTTGGGCACAGTAAAAAATTTCTTTGTGGATGCCTTGATCACACCTGATAGGATTGAGAACATGGTAGCCAAAGTATCAATGCCATGAGTCACGACATTCTCAGAGGATGAGATTCCCGAAGGCGACACCATCCACAATAAAACTATCTACATCACATTCCGACATTCTAACATTTGTATCCCTTTAATTTTGGTGGACAATGGGTTTACCCTGAATATTTATACAAAGGATACCTTGGATACATTAGGAGTCCCCTCAGATTGTGTATAACCTAACCCATGTGATATAAGGGCCTTCGACAACTCAATCAGTTGTGGCCAAGGAGAAGTGTACAACCCCCTAGTAATAGAAGGGAGAATGGTCCAAATTCATTTTCAAGTGCTGAGCATACCATCCTCCTTCATAATGTTGTTGGGAAGACTGTAGATTCACCAAGCAGGTGATGTCCCATCCACTCGCCACTAGAAAGTGAAGTTCATCATCGGTGACGAAGTCATCATAGTACACACAAATGTGATCACAAAGATAAGGCAAAAGATACTGAGGGTTTAAAACTTGCAAACTCTAAGTACTTTCACCTCATACTAATTCGAGGTTGTGAATACAAAGAGAGAAGCAGAAAATCTAAAAAGGACGACTAAAATACTTCCTCCAAAATTCAGCATGATGGCCAAGATGAAATTTAACCCAGACAAAGGCTTAAGAAAATTTTCTCAAGGCAAGAAAAACCCCATCAAAGCCATCAGAGTGCATCACAAAGTAGGTCTAGGGTTCAAACCTTTGATAAAGCACTAGTTTAAGAAGAACAACAAGAAGAAAGTCAGTCACAAGGCCACACAACATTTTACATCTAGCTATGATCTACCCAAGACATGCATCACTTAGCCAACTGAACCACAAGCTCCATTACCCCTTTCAGCACCACTTGAAATTAGCATAGAATGTATGGAAACAGGACCAATTGTTATCCCTCTAAACATTAGTCATCACTTTGCCTACTATCTTGAGGTTGCTCCTCATACTCCTATGTTTAGCTCTAAGCCGTTTGTCCCTAAGGTCAGGGAAATTTCAACCCCCAACACCTCAGAATATGAGGATAACACAACTCCCCTAAGTCTACTCTCTTTTCCTAGAGATATCATGGAAGCACTACAATCGGTTATTGCAAGTGGAGAGCTAGACCTAGATGAGCTTGACTTTGACCAGGTCAACATGCCAGAAACATGGGTACCCGTAGATGCTAAAGAGTTGATCAGACAAGCCAACTTAGCTATAGTGGAGGACCAGGTGATTGATTGATCGATGGATTGAGGAAATAAGCCTAGAGAAGACAACATATTCCACTCTTGTTTCATATTTTCAAAAGTTTTAGTCTTTTCTTTTTACCACCTTGTAATAAGAACTAAGTAGACTTGATCCCTATCGACTGATATTGTCAAAGCATTTGACCAATGAAATTGTAAGGGGTATGTAGGAAACCTAAGAATTGTAAGGGGTATGTAGGAAACCAATGAAATTGTGATCGATGCAAACATCGGGTATGTAGGCAACTTAGGGCATGATTCCAAGTCCACTGCTCCTCGGGTATTAAATACCCTTTTCATGTAAATTCATACTAAAACTTTTTTTTTCTAAACACAAGAACAAGAAGAATGAAATGATGAGGAAGAAATGAAATAATGCCAAAAGAGGTGATTGACGCTTTTCAACGCTAAGAAAACCAAAATCTTCCATTGGTAGATGACCTCCAAGAGATCAATCTTGGGTCAGAATCCATGCCTAGAATTGTGAAAATTGGGACCCTAGCACCTCAAATCTAGGGCACGCCCTGTTAAACTTACTTCGAGAGTATATAGACATCTTTGCATGGACATATGCAGATATGCCTAGTCTAGACATCGACCTCATCACCCACAAGCTTCCCACTAACTTAAATTTCATCCCATCAAACAAAAGCCTAAGCGTCTATGACCAGAATGGTCCTAACCCTCAAAAAAGAAATACAAAAATAATTAGATGTTGGCTTTCTTTTGTCTATCTAATATCCCCAATGGTTAGCCAACATCGTCCCTGTACCTAAGAAGGATGGCAAGGTGTAAATGCACATTGATTACAGAGACTGAAATAAAGCTAGTCCCAAATATGATTTTCCTTTACCCCACATTGATGTGCTCATTGAAAGTATTGCTAGACATGAGATGATGTCCTTCATGGATGGCTTCTCAGGCTATTGTCAAATCAAGATACCCATAGAAGACCATGAGAAGACTGCCTTCATTATCCCTTAGGGTATATTTTATTACAAAATCATGCCCTTCAGTCTCAAGAATGCAGGGGCAACATATCAATGAGCCATGACTTCCCTCTTCCATAACATGATCAACAAAGAGATGGAAGTCTATGTTGAAGATATGATTGTTAAGTCCATCATCGAGAAGATCATTTAAGACATCTACGGAAGCTATTTGCCTATTTTAGGAAATATAGGGTGAAGCTAAACCTGAAGAAGTGCATCTTTGGAGCCTCCCATAGAATGTTGCTAGGCTTCATCATCAGTGAAAGAGGCCTAGAAGTTGATCCCTCCAAGGTTAAAGCAATCATTGGAATGCCTACACCTCGCATAAAGAAAGAAGTATGCAGTTTCTTAGGCCCCATTCAGTATATTAGTCATTTCATTGCTTGGCTTACTCCCATTTGTGAACCTTTGTTCAGATTACTAAGAAAGAATGTTCCAACCCAATGGAACAATGACTACTAGATTATCTTTGACAAAATCAAGAAATATCTATTAAGCTCGCTCGTATTGATCTCTCCAGAGCCAGATCGCCCGTTGATTTTGTATCTTGCATGACAGCTCCATGGGATGTGTACTAGGATAGCATGACAAGACAGAGAAGAAAGAACATGCCATCTATTATCTGAGCAAGTGTTTCGTGGACTATAAAACCAGATACATGCCTCTTGAGAAGACCTACCTTGCTTTGGTCTATGTTACTAAGAGACTTCTGCATTACTTTGTTTCATACAAAGTATTTCTAATTTCTTGGATAAATCCCATAAAGTATTTATTCAAGAAACTTGCAACCATAGGAAGGATTGCCCGATGGCTCATGATGCTATCTTAATTCGACATCACCTGTGTCTCATAGAAAGCTATCAAAGGGCAAGCCATAGCTGACTTCTTAGCAGATGGACCAGCAGATGAACCCTCATCCTTAAAGTTTGACTTCTTAAATGAGCACATACTTTGTGTTGAAGTAAAGTCAAGTAAAATTATCAAATGGAAGATGTGCTTCGATAGAGCCATCAATCAGTTAGGTTGTAGAATTGGAGCCGTGCTCATCTCCCCTATAGGCACCCTCATTCTAATTGTTGTAAGACTAGAATTTATATGCACCAAAAACATAGCCAAATATGAAGCTTGCATCATCGGTTTGAAAACAACAATTGACCTTAGCATTGATGAGCTAGAAGTCTATGAATATTCTACACTTGTTATCTTTCAAGCAACTGGAGATTGGTTCATCTGAGAGGAGAAGTTGTTGGACTACCATGAATGTCTATAGATCCTTTCCAAGAATTTTGAATACTTGACTTTCAACTACATTGGCTAGAGGAGGAACAGCTTCGCAGATGCTTTGGCCATGTTAGCTTCCACTATTAACATCCCTCAAAGGGAAGAAATGTCATCGATTGAGATTGAGCAAAGAAATTAGCCGGCCTATTGTCTTTAGATTGCAACTATTGATTTGAACAAGGAGCCATGGTTCCTCGACATAAAGAACTATCTTGAAGATCAGACTCTTCCTTCTATGACTTCCAAGAATGACCAACATGCTCTATAGAGATTAGTAGCCCAATTTGTTTTACATGGTGGGACCTGGCACAAGAAATCCCCTCATCATGTTGTCTTAAGGTGTGTACATGAAGATAAGGCGTCCACTATCATTAAAGATATCTAAGGAGGAGAATGCAACCCGCACATGAATGGGCTCATGCTTGCTAAGAAGATTATCCAACTAGGCTACTACTGATCAATAATGGAAACAAATTGTTGCCAACATATAAAGAAATGCCACACTTTCCAATCTTATGCCAACATTATCAAAGCACCAACTTCAGATTTGCATAAACTGACTACTTCTTGGCCATTCTCCATGTGGGGAATTGATGTAATAGGACCAATGCCTTGGAAGGTGGCCAACGGACATCTATATATCATTGTGGCTATTGACTATTTCAATAAATGGGTTGAAGCTGTATCTCTACCAACAATCATAATGAAGAACAAAACCAGATTCATACGAAGAGACATCATTTTCCTATATGGTGTTCCCAACAAAATCATCACTAGTAATGCAACCAATTTTATGGGAAAAGATCTTGACCTACTCTGCAAAAAGTTAAAGATTCACCATCATCAATCTTCTCTATACAGACCATAAATGAACGGAGTAGTAGAAGCAGCAAACAAGAACCTCAAGAAGATCTTACAGAAGATGATTGCTAATCACTCCAACTGACATGAAATGTTACCCTATGCACTTATGGGCTATAGGAATTCAATCCACACTTCAACAAGGGCAACCCCATATTTATTGGTCTACTGTATGGAAGCAATCCTGCCAATTAAAGTTGAAATTTCAAGTCTTTAAGTCTTAGACAAGGCATAGATTCCAAAATCAGATTGGGCATAGGCTTGGCATGATCAGCTAAATCTTATTGATAAGAAGATATTGCAAGCAATGAGCAACAAGTAGGCCTATCAATGGCACATGGCAACAACTTTCAACTAAAGGGCTAGGCCCAAAGATGTTGAAGAAGGAGACTTAGTTCTCAAAAAGGTCATTTCACATGAACAAGCACCATGGGCAGCAACCCCAACGAAATTATGAATGACCTTTCATCGTCAAACAGAAGTTGTCCAGTTAGGCACTATTGCTGGGAAACATGGATGGGGAAGACTTCCCCAGATTTGTAATCTTAGACTAAGTTAAAAGATTCTTTGCTTGACTAATGTAAACCTGACTTATACTGGAAACCTCGAAATAAGAAGGCCTTGAACAGTCATTTTGCTAAACAGTTTCCTATTCATTTATTTTGCACCTTCAAAATCGAGATCATTTCTATGTACAAATCTGAAATAGAAGAGTCAATGGTTTAAAAACAAAAAAGAAGCAAATGAAAAGAGAAGCAAATGAAAAGTAAAGGAAAAAAAGGAAACAAAAAAAGAAGCTTATAAAGAACCATGATTTTCTTTAAAAACATACATGGATTTTGTAAAGAACCATGATCTCCTCCAAAGTATGAGAAACTTATTAAGAATCACGATCTTCTTCGAAAAATGGGAAACTTATAAAGAACGATGATCTTCTTCAAAACATGGAAATCTTGTACAGATCCATAATTTTCTTTAAGAAATGGGGCATTTTGTAGAGAACCATGATTTTCAATTTGCAATAAGTTTCTAGCCAAGAGTCATTCATATTCATACTTCCAAACCCTTTGAATCCTGCCTATTCAAAGGAAAATCTTAAAACTCCCAATAAGCCATTCATTCAATAATGCAACCATTTAAATCCCTTAGCACTTCAAGAAGTTTTAAGCATAAGTCAGCAATACACAAGTCAAGAATTCAATCAATTTGGGAAAAGAACATGCACCCCGTCTAGTCACTTTCTGAAAGCCCAGACTTGTTTGAGGATAGGGGAAAAAAAGGACAAAGACAAAAGAAATATATCAAAGCTCTGAGTGAAAACCAGAAATGACACTCTGACCCAGCTTTGGAAAATAGGGAAAAAAGTGAGCAAATTAAGTCAACACTTAGGGTGAAAACCAGAAATGGCACCCTAGGTCAAGTCAATCTAGTCATGAGCACACATCTTCAGATATTATCATTTGACTTAGTAGAAATAAAGCCCTTAAACGTAGGTATGTAATCCCACTCTCCCGAGGGAGGCACATTCAGCATCTAAAATTTGTAAAACTCTCATACCTCGTCTGAACCAGGCATGGTATCATAGATATGAAAACATGACCCCATGTACTCAAGCATCAAAAATAGGTCATCCCTAATATTGAAAGACCTTGAGGGGTCCAACTTTTCAAAGTCAATGGAAGACATTTTGTAAAATGAATTTTTAAACCTTTTTCAAAAGAAAATACCAAGTCTAGCCAATCCAGGCTTAAGGCTCAATCATCAATCAATCAACACTGTCAACTATTGGCCATGTCGTTCGTTCGCTAAGGAAAGCCTTTTACACAACTCTGGGATCAAGGAGCAAACAAAAAATCAAGATGAAGCGTCATCTCCAGCAAAGCGCCATTTACGGCCAAGCAAAGCTGGACATTATACATCATCTCCTAGAGAAAGAGCAGAGACGATGAGTCATCTCCCATCAATTATGAGTGGAGATGACCCATCACCTCCTAATAAAGGAAATTGAGATAAAGCATCCTCCAGTAAAGTGTCATTCACAGCTAAGCAAAGCTGGAGATGATACATCGTCTCCTAAGAAATATGAACATAGATGACACGTTATCTCCCATCAGTTATGATGTAAGATGACACATCACCTCTTAGCAAAAAGAATCAGCACCAATCAATCAATAAATAAATACAATGATGGAGCCCGGTTGACGGCATAACAAAAAGCAATGCAATGATGAAGCCCATTTGATAGCATAGCAAAGAGTAATACAATGATGAAGCCCGTTCAATGGCACAACAAAGAGAAATGCAATGATAAAGCCCGTTCAACAACACAAAAAAGAGCAAAGCAACGATGAAGCTTGTTTGACGGCACAACAAAAGCAATGAAATGATGAAACCCATTCAGCAGCATAACAAGCAACCATGAACTGTCAAAGTCCATTCGTGGCAAGCAATCAACTGGTGAATCATTGCCCCTGTCAAAGACCGTGCGTGGTCAGTACCCATGAACTATCAAAGTCCATTCGCGACAAGCAAATAAATGAAATCATGAATTGTCAAAGTCTAATCTGCTGCCAAGCAATCCAATCATATGTCATCACCCTAGTTAAGTCATCTTCATGGCAATATATGATCCAAAATGATGCATTGATCATTTTCGACCTCGAGACTAGGCCACGTAAAGGTTCGGTGAGGATTCCACCTTACAGAAAGGGACACATTTTGGTCTCACCGATTATTTATTAGGCATAGGAAAATGTTGATCCTTATTTCATCGACTATGTAACACGACAAACATGAATACATAACACTAATCTCAAAGAGAGCTCTATGGCTTTCAGAGTTAAGCCCAAACACTTTCCTAATATGCCCTGCTCAAGCCGCCACAAGTTCGGTGAGGGACTTGAGGTTTTTCTCACTAGAAATGGCTGAAACCATCGACATGACAGACAACCTTTCGGATATAAGAAAATATCAACATCATTTCATAGTCTATATATCATGATAACCACCCTTGGAAATTAGTTGAAACGGATATGTAGCATTGATCTCTCAAGATCTCCATGGCTTTTATAATAAGCCCAAAAATTTCCTAACGTGCCCTGTTCAAGCTGCCGCAGGTTCGGTGAGGGACTCTAGGTCTTGCCTCACCAGAAATGACCGAAACCGTCGACATAGCAAATTGTCTACTTAGGTATAGACAAATGTCATCATCATTCCATAGCCTACATACCATGACAATCATCTTTGGAAATTAATTGAAACAGATATATAACATTAATTCCTTAGAATCTCCATGGCTTTCGAAGTAAGTCTAAAATTTTTTGGACTTACCTCATGCAAGTTACGTAGGTTTGCTAAGTCAAGTTGGTCCTCGACTTTTTAGAAGGCCTTCACAGATAACCGCCTATAGGGGTGTAGGTAGGTATCATCACTGCATAGCCTATGTATTATGCCAACCATGTTTAGAGATTGGATGGTTAAAATATATGCCATGCTTTCAAAGCAAGCCCAAAAAGTTTCTCACAAGCCCTGTTGCCAATCCCTGAAACATGAACAAATTGTTGTGTAGCATCCTGGTTATTCAGACATAGCTACATGTTGTACTTTGATTCATAGTCTACATATTATCTTAGCACTAATACCATTAGGGAGTTATGCATAATGCATAACATTGGGTTCCTTCTTATCACAACCTCCATAGCTTCCTTGCTAGCACTACACTCTGTCAAAGACGGGATGACTGTAGGGTATGACCCACTTATGGTGTCTGTCTATGAGGACATAAGCATGCACCATAATTTATTCCATAAATTCCATGTAATTTCTAAGGCCCTAGTAAATACTACTAGTTTTTCCTGAAGAATCCTCCTCACAACAAGTGGATTACTTATAAGAAAAACCCACCATTGCTTCTTGGGAAAGAGCTCATAACATTTATCTGCACATCCAAACCAAGCGACCCTTCCAGTTCAAATTTTGGCACATCCCAGTCCATACTTTTGAACGACTTACCTAGCATCGACAACTCTTTGTTCAATACCTCATTTCCCGCATTATTTACTAACGGCCACCCCGTGACATCTGTTTGTCTTTGAACAACAAGCAATGCCATACTTCGATCCATCAAGCCTATGAAATGCTAACTTATAGCCCTAGTCAAAACAACTATCAAGCTTAAGTAGTGTTTTCATAGCACGGGCTACTTGTGAGAAAAACCCTTCCATAGCTTCTCGGGAAAGAGCGTAACAACATTTCTCTATAAGTTCTGACGGTCACCGCTCAATGACCAACCTGTTAGCACTGACCTCAGTGACACCTACTTATTGCGACATAAGCATGTGTTGCATTAACCCTAAAATGTTGTGTTATACCCACTTTAGCAAAGATTGAGCTGCTATCACCTAAGCAAGGCACAACACCCGATCCCGCGGGATCCCATCCTGTCTTTGAAGAGAGTAGTTATAAATTCTTCCTTGTACGTCCCCCCGCCTTCACAATATTTAATTGGGATAAAAATATTGTTATAGAGTAATCCATAGCCTATGTAACCATCACTTTATGGGTACATACCACTAACCTTCCAAGGCTCCATAGCTTTTCTAGAGAGAGCTCCCAAAATCTCTCCGTGAGTTCCATAAAATATGACATTTACCTAAATGGGACAGGGGCAATGTCGTAGATCAATCCGGCTATGTATCATGACTGATGTAAAGCCACACGTGTCTTCGAGAAAGATATTTAGTGCATATGTGTCATGGTTGATGTATAGCCAAGCAGTGTTCAATCATGATTACATATATTTTTCCATATCTTTTCCAAGGAAAGCTTCACTGACATCCCTCCGTGAGTCCCATTGAAACTCTCAAGAATAGTCACAAAAAGATGTCCAAGCAATCAACTTTACAAATGAATCAATGATCACTCAATGTAGTAAATAAAGAACATGTCAACATGAAAATCTCATAAGAAACTTCAATCAACTCATATAACTCAAATTATCAAGCAAGCCAGAAGCAAATACAAGTGCATAAGTCATCTAAATGGTTTATATGTTTACATATTTCGCATGACCGATTTTCTGCAATGTTTTTAAGTAGTTGCGCCTAATGTTGATGACTTACATTTCTCCCAATGCAGCGCATATGCTAACAATAACAGCCAAGAAGTTAGAGAAAATATCAATTGCTTGCATATAACTCATAGGTAGCCTATCTTTCAGAAACAAAGAAAGTTCCTCTCTCAGTTGATACCCACTTTTAAAAATCGAAACGAAAGAATTTACAAAACACTAAAAGAGATGACTCTCAACACAAGAAGGCATTTCAAAAACGAATTCATTTCCAAACCCTAAACCACAAAGTTAGGGACAAATTTCATCCCTTCATTGCTTCCTAACCAAAGTTGTTCTATATTTCAAAAACTACCCACCCAATATCAATGAGTTACATGTAAAG
>JAOXJP010066037.1:0-15485 GCA_025762735.1 Platanus orientalis | reverse complement strand
ATATATATATATATATATATATATATATATATATATATATGTGTGTGTGTGTGTGTGTGTGTGTGTGTGTGTGTGTCTTATCTGATATAAATGGATATTTTTGTAAACGGACCGGATAAGCTTATTTCAGATTGGATGCGGATTGGAAGACAAAACATTTTTTTTGATAACTTGCAGCTTTAGTTATAACTTCTAAGAAAATGCATTTGGCTAAGGGTTGTACTTGGTTCAAGGATTTAGGGGTTCATAAACGAGATTTGGGAATTCCAATTTTCAGTTCTAACTGTTTATGGTGCAAGTTAAGGGGTAGAAATGGAATCCCAAACAAGTTAAAAATAAGATATAATGTATAAAGAATGGATTAAAAGAATTAGGGAGAAATACTTTTTCCATTTTATCAAATTCCTTGTCTAACTAATAATAATAATAATAATAAAAATAATAAAAGTAATACTAGTTATGGTCATAAGAGTAATTTTATTTATGTTATATTAATAGTAATACAATATGGTCATAAGAGTTATATTATTTATGTTATATCAACATTATAAGATTTTTTTTTTTTGTTAAATCAATATTATAAGGAGTCATAAGGTGACATATGCATTATTTTTATCATTAGAGGCAACATATGCATTATTTTTCTCACTTTCAAATTTTAAAATTACATTTATTATAATTTTTTTATAATATCTTATACTTATTTTCTATAATTATAATAATTAGTATTAATATAATAGTTGTCCATTTCCAATTTCTTAAGACCATGTTTGGCAGCCACATGTAATGTAATCATCTCATTCAAATTTCCAAAGCATTTGTAGCTGCAACGGTGTTGGTTTACAATGAAATCATTTAGATTTATGCTTAATAACAGATATCATTTCATTTTATATAAAAACCTAAGATGACTTCATTTATAATTTTAGTTAACAAATCAATATAAATCTGAATGAGTTCATTTTGAACCATCACTTTATGGCTACAAATGCCTTGGAAATTCAAAATAAAATGATTACATTATAGGTGGCTGCCAAATAGGTCCATAAGGGTTTACACCCCAATGAATTGAATGGAGACTTTTATGATTAAAAGTTTATTGAAACCCGAAATTGAAGTTGGTTCTTCTTCTTTTCCCTACGGTTGGTGTTGTGGGATCTATTGTAGGCAGTTGGGGCTATTACAAACTCTGTTAGTGGTTAGTACTGCTAACATTCCTCTTATTCTTCTTGTTCTTTTCCATCTCTTATTTTTAACACTATTCACATGTTATTGTTCACACCCCTTATTCCAACTAGTTTTTTTTTTCTTCGATAAGTAAGGTAATATATTAGCTAAGAAGGGGCCCAAAAGGGCAATGCATGAGAGATACAACACTAAGACAAGCCCCCCTACACAAAAATAAATGATTCCCAATCAAACACCCAATCTTTAAATTGGTAGTTATGGAAAGAGGGATGAATACAAGACCAAGAAAACGAGAGGGAGAAGATATCATTGCTCAGAGTGGCCTTGTCCTTACTCCGATCATAAAAAGTGCGCCTATTTCTCTCTTGCCAGATGCACCAGCACAAAGCAAACGACAACCATCTCCAAATGACATGGCCTCTTTTAGACAAACCGATGCCTTTGGCATGGCTCCACTCCCCAATAGGCACTTGCATGGAGGCAGGCGGCACCCAACACCTTTTGAAGCTCCGAAGACACTGGCTCCACACCTTAAAAGAGAAGGGACAATGCAGAAAAATGTGGTTACACGAATCCCCTTCCTGAATGTAAAGACAACACCTACTAACAAACCACATCCCTCTAGCCTTGAGCAAGTCATGTGTAGGCGGCCTACCATGAAATAAAATCCACATAAAAAATGCCACCTTTGATGGAACTTTTGATTTCCAAAGGAAATCACCAGGACAGCTTGGATGGGCAATGACACTGAAAACTTTGTAGAAAGAGGAAACAAAGAAAGCCCCACTTTTATCGCCCCACCACACTTGATGATCTTCCATACCAACGTTAGTCTTTTGGCCTTCAAGCACACTCACAAGACTACTGGCTTCCTTGATCTCCCAATCATTCAGGTTTCTCTTGAGATAAAGATTCCAATTAACGCGATCATTGCTTAAAACATAGTGCTGCTAGACCGAGCCCATTTTCTTTCTTGCAAGTTGGTAAATGGAAGGGAATGCCTCCTTCAAGCACACGTTGCCAAACCAGATATCTTGACAGAACCAAACCCAATCTCCTTTGCCCACTTTGAGACCCACTAGATTCCCAAACTCGACGGAGACATTGTTGATACCTTTCCAAACCCCTGTACCATAAGCCCCACAAGGCATATTACTGTCCCATCCCATTTCATGAGTGCCATACTTGGCCGCAATGACTCTATGCCATAAGCTATCATTCCCAATTGAGAACCTCCAAAGCCACTTATCAAGCAACACTCTATTAAACTTCTTTAAAGAACGAATGCCTAGACCCCCTTGGCTTTCCGGTTTGCAAACTTTATCCCAACCCGCAAGATGAATTTTTTTCTCCCCTACAAAAGAGTCCCAAAGGAAGTCGCGTTGAATCTGTTCTAATCTCGCCACTAACGAGGAGGGCAGAGAGAATAAGGAAAGAAAATAAACTGGAAGGTTGGAAGGAACACTCTTTAGCAAAGTAAGCTTCCCACCTTTAGACAGGTAAAGGCCTTTCCAAGCTGCCAACCTCTTCTCAAACTTCTCAATCAACGGAGACCAGATCTCTTTGGATTTATATTTTGCCCCCAAAGGAAGGCCCAAACACACCAAAGGAAGATTATCCATCGTGTAACCCAAAACGGCAGCCATTCTTTCCAGCCGAGGATAATACCCCCTACTCACCAAGGAGCTTTTTCCCAAATTAACTTTGAGGCCCGACGTTGCTTCGAAGAGCAAAAGAATAAATTGGAGCACTCGAACTTGTTCTTCTTCAGCTTTAAGAAAAAGGAGGGTATCATCTGCAAATTGAAGAATCGAAAGCTTGGGGCCACTTAGAGAAATCAGCCACCCATTCAATAAACCCACCTCACCCGCTTTTGAAACTAACGTGGAGAGAGCTTCAGAAACCAAAATGAATAGAAATGGAGAAAGAGGATCACCCTGGCGCAGACCTCGGCTACCATGAAAATTGCCTTCCGACAAACCATTCAATAGGATGGAGAAAGATGCCGATGAAACACAGACTTTGATCCAATTCCTCCATTTTCTACCGAAACCCATTCTTCCTAGCACACTATCCAAGAAGTCCCAACTGACATGATCATAATAAGCCTTTTCCATATCCAACTAACATAAAACCCCATCTTAATCATTCTTTATCATCCCATCCACCAATTCATTAGCAAACAAAAAGCAATCCACAATCTATTTGCCCTTGACAAAAGAACATTGGTGATCCGAAATAACCTCACCTAGGACCACCTCCAACCTGCGAGCTAACACTTTAGCCATCAACTTATACATGCTGCCTACCAGACTAATAGGCCTGAAATCCTTGATTTCTGAGGACCCTTGGCTTTCTTCGGAATCAAGGTGATAAGGTGGCGCCCAGACTGCGGCACCATGAAGCATATTCATAGAACTCCTGCATAACCTCCATAACATCTACCCTAGTCACATCTTAGAATTCAACGTAAAAACTTAGTGGGAAACCATTAGGCCTTGGAGGTTTATCCTCCCGACAACAATTGATGGAATCAACCACTTCCTCCACCTGGAAAGGGAACTCAAGCCACTCTTTGTTGATAGCCGAAATTTGGTTAAAAGAGACCCCATCCAGTTTCGGGTGCTCTCCAACATCTTCCTTCAACAAATTCTTGTAGTAAGCTTCAATATACTCCACAAGGCTTCTTTTATCAACAAACCATTGCTCATTAACCCAAAGCTTCTCAATAGAATTAGATTTAGAGCGCCAATTAGCCATTTTGTGGAAGAAAGCAGTGTTGTTCTCCCCCTTCCGCATCCAAGTGATCCTAGATTTCTGTCTCCAACTGATTTCCTCCATGCACGTCCACTTTTATACTCCTTTTTGACCCTTAGGTCTTTCTCACTCTGAGCCAAACTGCTCTGCTGTTCCTTTTCTGTTAACTCTTGGATAATCTTCAAGCGATCATTTATCTGAGTCTCCACCTTCTCGAACTCACTGATATTCCAAATCTTCAACTCTTCCTTCAAAGCCCTGAGCTTTTGGCCAAACACAAAACTAGCAGTCCCTGAAAACCGAAAAGATCTCCACCAACACCTCACCATATCTTTGAAACCATGAGACTCCAACCACATTAGCTCGAAACGAAAGGGAGACAGGCCTTTTAACACGAGCATCATGCTTGAGAAGAATAGGGACATGATTCGAGGATAGATTCAGGAGATCCAGTTGTCTAACTAGAGGGAAGTGATTGTCCTAGACTGGACAAATGAGGAAATGATCCAATCTGGACATAGCCAATGACTCTTGGTTGTTTGACCAAGTAAAAGAAGCACCTATCAACAGGAGGTCAATGAGACAATGAGACTGAATGAAATTAGAGAAGTCCCTCATATGGGAATTCAACCTATACCCCCCCACTTTTCCTTCGGGTAGCGGAAGATGTTGAAATCCCCCCCGATACACCAAGGCAGATTCCAAACAATTCTGACATTGGATAGCTCATTCCAAAGGTGAACTCTACGCATAAGATCATTTGGACCATAGATCCTTGAGCAAATCCATTCGAAGGAGTCTTCAATGGAGATGCATCTAACTGAGACAGAAAACTCTCCGATAAAAACATCAATCACTGACACTGAGGCTAAATTCCATGCCACCAGAATCCCACCGACACTCCCAATAACATTTTTATGACAAAATTTGAACCTCTGATGGCTCCATGGCTTTGAACCCTCCTTCAAGCTCAAACTACTCAACTTAGTTTCTTGCAACATCAAAATATCAATTTTATGTTTCCTGCAAACTTCCTTCACACACTCCTTCCCTCGACCCTTGAGGCCTCTAATGTTCCACGACAGAATGTTCAAAGTCGTCATGAACAACGATATCTAAGTTTCCCCCCTTGGCTACCCTTCCTGCCTCAATGCAACTTTCTGCCCCTACCTCCACTGTTTGATCCTCCACATAGTTAATAGACGATGCCAAGTTTCGAAGTTCCCTACTATAGCCCCGAGACTGTCTAACTCTTCTGAATGGTCGAGACGAAGCAAGGCTAGCGCAACGCCGTCGTTCAATCCCTCTGGAAAGGGCCTCCACCTAGTCCTCCATACCCTCAAAGGAGATACTTGTCTTTCTACTAACCTCAGTTACTTTGGCGATAACCCAATCTGAAGAGACTAGGGGCGGTAGAAGCCTAGACGTACCTTTCATCGACATTAGGTCATCATCACGACACAGGCTCACTCTTTCGAAAGACATAACGTCCACTGGAATAATAGAGCTTCTCATATCTAGCTTCGACACGAACGAAATGCCTTCTTCATCCGTAGCTGAAGCCCTCTGACCCCAATGTTGATGGTATCGAACAACATCCACCTGATTGCCTCCCTTCTCCACGAGAGACATCACCTTGTTGGGCCATCTGGATTTGGAGCAGCCGGAGTCACCCTTACTTTGAGAGTCCCACGAAGATGACAAACCCTCCTCCAGAGTCTTCTCCACCACCAGTTTCTCCTTACCTTTCCCTTTACCCCAAAATTGAACTTTGGGAAGTCGATTCTGCATAGCAGCACCCTCCTTGATCATGATCCCCCCTTGGCGATTGGCTGAGATGCCATCCACCTTCCGTTGATACTGTTTGCACCCCTCTGCCTCCTTTAAATGGCTTGCTTGACGATTCACATCCCCACAATCAGTTGGAACATGACAGTCAATCTCCCTCTAAAAACCAGTAGCTGGCTGACCTTGGCGGAACCCACTGTGCGACACCATTCTGGACCTCCTTTGCCCTTTATGGCATTTAATAATTGATGGCGTCCGGCTAGGATAACAATCCCCCGTGAGATGGGCCAATGCCCACATGAATCTCTCCCATTAGGCTTCTTCTTTGGCTGGGGCTGTCTCCCAACAGAATGCCTACCCAGCCCGTTGAAGTAGCGGGTCCAACTCCTTGAGCCTCGACTTGGCCTACCTTTTTAGGCCTTACCTCCCTTGGCTCGATCCGGTTCTGCCAGTTCTATCCCACCTGGTTCACCCTTTTCTTATTTTACTAGCCAACTCCTACCCTTTTCTTCTCCTGCATGTAACCACCGTACTGCCTTCCTTGATGCCTCTCCCTCATTGGACGCAATCCACCTTCTCCTTACACAGCAAGACTCGATTCCTTAGGGCATTCAAAATTTGAATTCAAAGAAGAAGAATGGCCAGCCACAAGCCCCCCTTTCTGGCGTCAGTTGGGGATAATTCCAACACCGGCATCCCTATGGTAACCTCCTTTAACAGCCCCCGAAAGCTTTTTCATGCTGGTATGGATCCCTCCATCTTTGACAAGCTGGATTTCCGGAAGCTCCTCAGCCCATAAGGCCACCCTAAACTCCTAGGTAGCATCCGAAATATAAAGAGAAGAGGGGATCTTAGCGCCCTCCGCCATTAAGATTCGCACCCTTTCGATGGAGCGAGGATTCACACAGTTGTATTTTATATTCTATTTACTAGATGTTATTCTGACTTTTTCTTTGTGGGTTGTTCCTATCAAATCCTATATAGGATATACATCAGAAGATTGAGAGTTTGGCTATTGTGGGCCCATTACTTGCAAGTTTGCAGCATTCCCTAGGTAGTTCTGCATCAATGGAGGCCGAAGTATCTGACTGAGCAAATGATGAGGTGGATGTAGATGTGGATGACTCTAAACTTGCTATGAAACGACAAAGGGCCTCAATTTGATCCCGAGAGAAACTTGGGGTTTCAGTTGAGGAAGAAGGCATGGAATTAGAGATCGACTCTGTAGAAGAAGTAACATAATGGGCATTGGATCTAGTTTGATAGCGAAAGCTTCCTTGGCCACCACCTGAGAAAGAACCACGTTGAGGACAACTGTGGAACTCTTGCTGAGGTCGACCATGAAGATCCCAACGCGTCTCTTTTGTGTGCATGAAGTGACCATAGTGTTCACACTTCAATTTATCTCTATCATCCTGGAAGGGTCCACCTCGACTTCCACTACCACGGCCATGAGAAGTACCACGTTCTCCACATCTAGATGTGGATGCTAATGTAGAATGGTCATTCAGAAGTTGCTGTGGTTGGTTCCATAAGATGCCGACGATCCTCCTCTTGTAATAAATACTAGAAAACCTCATCCAAGGGAGGAAGATGATCTCTGGAAAGAATCTGCACTTGCATAGTCTCATAGTCTGGGTGCAAGTCAACTAATAACTCAAAGATACGAGTTTCTTCTACTTCTTGATTGTATAACTTTGCATCGTCAATACATTGAGCTTTGAATGCCTTATAGAAATCAATTTCCTCCCATGAACTATGAAGTGTGGAATAATATACAACTGGAGGCTGATTACCTGGTCCCAATTGGGACACCTTTTGATGCAATTCATACATGCGAGCCTTATTACCTCTCTTTAAATAATTCTTCATAAGAAATTCTTAGATCACCTTGGCTTTAGGCAGAAACAAGTAATTATTTGCAAGGTGTGGTTGTATAGAGTGAAGAAGCCATGACATAACCATAACATTCTCAGCTTCCCATTTTGTGAATGTTAACTCTTTAGAACTAGGTATTACTGAATCTCTAGTCAAGTATGCTGATTTGCCTTTTGCAGTTATGTACAACTTGGCTGATTGCGACCAAGCAAAAAAGTTCGTTCCATCAAACTGAATTGTAGTTGCAAGTGTGTTTGGGGTCTCATTCACGACCCTGCCAACATTGCTTTCATGTATATTCGATGATGTGCCAGAATTCTGGCTCACCTTGGACATTATACTATTTGGGAGGTACAAAAACACTTCAAATCAACAACCAGACCTCCATAAGTTTTTCCCAACACAACTACACAAGGCTACACAGCCTCTCAATCAACCATAGTACTGCACCAACTAGAACATATAGAATCCACCCACAATAACGACTAGATAAGCCACAAAACACTCAGAAGACTTAGAAACAGCCAAAACAATCAACAATGGTATGCAAATCCATCACATAGCCTCTAACCAACCCCAATAGGCAGAGATATCACATTGATTAGTAAAAATATCCTCAAGTTAGAAGGGGAGGGGGGTTAACGTAACTCCACAAAATCCGTCGTTATGCCTTAAATACTCAACCAAATTGAATGAGACTTGTTGCATTAGTTTCCTTATAAAAAAGATCCATCCACTTCAGATCAACCACTACAAAAAGCCATAATTTGATCGGATCGATCAGATTTGTGAAATCTAGGTTTTTCAATATCTTTTGAAAACCATATTTCCCAGCATCAAAAAGTTTCACAAAAATGCTGATAATTATTGATAAATCATGATCTACATGCTGGTGAAGTTTTTGGGTTTGACACTGTACGGCTCCTATTGACTTCAACGTACAGCCTGTTGACATCAGCCATACTTTTTTCCTGCAGGTTGAGCTTTGTCAAGAACGTACTCATGCTCTAATACCAAGTTGAAAACAACCTCTTGCGTATTGAAATAAGCAGAAAATAAAGAGGAGAAGAAGAGGGAAGAAGAACGAAGGAAGAAGGAATAAGAAAAGAAGAGATATATACGTTGAGAGAAAATGTATGAGTGTATTATCAGCCCATATATTATTCTGTCATATTGTAGGGTTAGAGGTGTACTTCTATCCATACCCTCATATGAATACATAAATACCTTGAGAATACAATATTCCAAAATAAGACTATTCTGCCCTCAAATATTTCTACAACATGCCCCAAATGCCTTTATAAAAACAATTTAGCCATATTGGCACCCATAAACAAGGCATCCCTCCTCAGTCCACTCTTGGCAAGAATATCAGCCCAGGAGTTTGCCTCTCTTGGGATCCAATGGAATGATATGTTCAAGGGTAATGACAAGAAAAGAGTCTCCTTCACGTGGCAAGCCAAACTCCAAGGACCAATACTTCTTGATTTCATCCAACCAAGAACATTTGATGAGTCTCCGTCCACGACCAAATGATGGATTCCTAAAAAATGAGCCAACCACAAACCCACTACCAGTGCCTTGGTTTCCATAGTTGATGCGTCCCCCTCTTCAATTGGACCCAAAGAGGCTTGTAAACATGTGCCTGAACAATCTTTAAGGATGCCCCCTACTCTGGAGGGACTGGGGTTACCTTGTGAGCACACATCGAAATTAAGCTTAAGAAATGGATCTGAGGGGGGGATGAGCTGCATGGGGATTAGATCTAGCAATGAGTGAATCAATAGCGTAATCCTCAAAGAGATTGTCTCGATCATTTTCCGTGGATTCCTTCTCTTGTCTGGGATACTTTGTGATTGCGCTTTTTCCAAATAGACCAAATTGTAACGAGCACATACCTCCATATAAGTTTGCCTCTTTTGCCAAGAGGAATTGGGTACCATCTCCACATGAAATAATTGATATTCTGGGGAAAGATAGTACAGATATCAAAAAGACTAACGAAGTACCACCAAATCTCCCTAGAAAATTGACAATGGATGAATAAGTGATTTATCAATTTCCCCCCTGAATGACATAAATATGTTGGAGGATATACCAACCTTTCTGCTGAAGAGTGTCAAATCTTCACTTGGACATAAGATCATCATATTAGTTGATATAGGAGGGGGGGTGGAGGAACAAATTTTAGATTTGGCAAGTCAGATTTTTGGTCTTATCATGATAGTTGACGACAATCGACCATTGTGATTGATATAATTTTCAAATATCTTTAGTTTGGATTTTATCTGACTCCTATAATGATCGATCAAAACATATAGATTGCACAATTATCTTAAAGTGCCATGTGGCGAATTCCTTTTGATCGACTGCATCTTTTTCTTTCATGCCACATTTCTGTCATTCATTCTTGACTGTAGGATTTCGGTGCCAATACTCATTTCTCTCCTTCCATAAGCCCCAACAGATTGCAAAAATAGGCATTTGCCACAGCACCTCCACTCTGAGATCAGAAGCTTTCACACTTCAATTTCTAGCAAAACACCAATAATTCATCTGCAACCTACCACACACCAAAAAGACTGATAAAATGACTCCAAACACTCCATGGGAACTTGCAATGGTGGGAGGAGTAAGTGACTCGCATACAGTGGAGCAGTAAAGTTGCTATGAAGTAAATAAAACATGGGAGCATGTGAAGCTACACACATACAACCAATTGGTGGAGAAAATGATGTCTGCTAAGCCCTTCCGCACCCCCTTATAAATTTTGGGAATGCTAAGGTTAAATTTGTACTTTTATCCTTATATTTGAAGGATTTCAATGATTCCAATCTATTCTTTGAAGTATAATAGAGTATTTGGTGAGCTCATGTTCAAAAATTGTAAACATGTTCTTTCCGGGGTTCTAAATGGTTTAACTAATCTTAGAAGTTAATTAAGAAGGTTGAAGTCAAAATAAGTTACTTAAGAGATAAGTTTTGCCTATAAATTGCTTTAGATATATATGGAAAACAGGGAGTATCATGCCATACACATCACACTAGATATGGGCCCTTTTTTCCAGTGGTGATAATTGTAGCTGAAAATTAAGGATTTTCTTTATCTTCCATGTGAAGTTATTTTTTTTATGGGGTATTTTTGGTCCTCTATTTCATGCATTCTTTGGCGACAGAGCAACTGAGATTTTATCTATCTGAAAGTGTTTCATTCATAGTGTATTTTTTTTTTTAAATCATGATATCCAAATTTGAAAGTTGTGGATTTTTGTAAATTGTCCTTGTGATTTTCAATTGTTTGATTAGGATCTCTTTTTCCCTCTGTTTCTTATATTTCTTCCTCCACAGTCCTGGTCATCAAAGCATTTGAGATTTATCTCTCTGCCTTAGAATGTTCATATGCCACCTTTTATCATGTATCATGTTGTGTGATTTCAGACACTATCAGCACCCGACTTGCGTGATCCAGGAATATCTGCTTTGATAGCAGCTAAATTGAGGGAGTTCCATGAGGTTTATATGCCTGGTCCAAAGAATGTAATCCTCTGGGATAGATTGAGGTATATAGAGGTAAACCAAATTTTAAGATTTTCCTTTCAGTAAAAAAACTAATCTAACGTCTTTGTTAATTTTTTTCTTCAGAAACTGGCTCAGTGTGGCCAAAAGTTTGACTCCCCCTGAAGAAGTTAAGTCCTTTTGTTTGGATACCATGGAAGAGGAAATCTCTATATTAGAATTAAAGTTGTCAAGGGATTATCACCTTATAGGATTTTGCCACAATGATTTGCAGTATGGAAACGTAATGATTGATGAAGTGACCAGATCAATAACTTTAATTGTAAGTTTCTCACACTATTGAATAATTATATTTACAATCATCCTTACTGAAGATTGTTAAGGAAAAATTCTATCCTGCAGAATTCCA
The DNA here is from genome assembly GCA_025762735.1 of Platanus orientalis. Lineage (NCBI taxonomy): Eukaryota > Viridiplantae > Streptophyta > Magnoliopsida > Proteales > Platanaceae > Platanus > Platanus orientalis. The sequence continues at coordinate 3,950 of JAOXJP010066037.1, read as the reverse complement.
TGAAATGTCTCTTTTTCAGTATTGATATCCCCTCTATGTTATATAACATGAATTATCAATGGAGAAGGAATTGCTAGGGAAAAAAAATCCAGAGATAACAGATGAAATCCGTACCTGAGCACCTGCAATTGGATTAGAGAAGAAGAAGAAGAAGAAGAAGAAGAAGAAGATGGAGAGAAGAGATGAGATGGGGGGAATCGTATTAGAGATTAGACTCTCTCTAATACGTGTTATTTATATTAATGAAGAGATATATACAAGTATAGAGTACATCTGACACTATTACCCTTCATGTGATATCTCAACACTCCCTCTCAAGCTGGTGAATAGATATCTATCATCCTAGCTTGTCTACAATATATGAAACATGACTACTACCTAACCCCTTTGTGAAGATGTCTTCAAGTTGATACTTTATCTGAACAAAAGGAATGCACCCAGACTTGATATGGTACTTGATAAAGTGTTGATCAAATTTCACATGCTTTGTTCTATCATGTTGTACTGGGTCATGTGCAATGCTAATGGTGACCTTATTATTGCAAAATAGATTCATTTGACCCTTCACAAGAAATCCCAATTCATTTAGTAACTTCTTCAACCATAAGAGTTTGCAAATCCCATTTGCCATAAAACAAAATTCTACTTCAGCGTTGGACCTCACAACCACTGGTTGTTTCTTGCTACGCCATGTAACAAGATTATCCCAAACAGAGAAACAATATCTAGATGTTGATCTTCTGTCAATCAAAGAAGTAGCCCAATCTGCATTTGAATATGCTACCACAACAATTCTCTGATGATCATACTTTTATTTATAATTCCTTTTCCCAGCACCCCTTCAGATATTTCGGAATTCTGTATATAGCTTCCATTGTATCTAAGTGGGATCATGCATAAACTGACTAATCATCCCCACTGCATAAGCTGTCAGGTTTAGTTAGGGACAAGTAGATGAGTAGCCATCCAACAAATTGCTGATATCTACTTGCATCAATGAACCTTTCATTGTCACCCTCTTTCAGTATATGATTTACCTCAATGGGTGTAGCACACGCTTTACATCCTATCATTCCTGAGTCCTTCAGTAGATCAAGAACATATTTTCTTTGATAGATAAAGATTCCTTGTTTAGACCTTGCCACTTTAAATCCTAAAAAATACTTGAGGGAGCCCAGATCTTTGATTTCAAACTCTCTTGTTAGGTTGCTCTTGAGTTGTGCTATCTCCATTTCATCATTTCTAGTGACCACAATATCATCCACGTACACAATTAGAGCCGTAACCTTCCTATCTGTTCTTTTTACAAACAATGTATGATTAGATTGACATTATTTATATCCATTTGTAATCATTGCTGCCTGAAATCTTTGAAACCATGTCCATGGAGACTGTTTAGGCCATAAAGTGCCTTTTTCACCCTACACACTTTATACCCTTTGCATCTAGCATTTGGAATCCAGGTGGTATATCCATGTATACCTCTTCTTCCAGGTCTTCATGTAAAAGGCATTCTTTGCACCAAGTGATATTAGGACTCGCACAGAGTTCATCTTTTCCACGGGAGCGAAGGTTTCCTAATAATCAATGCCAAATGTCTGCGTATATCCCTTTGCAACTAGACGTGCCTTGTATCTGTCAATAGACCCATCAGGTTTATGCTTTACGGTAATTACTCACTTGCATCCAACTATCACCGTTCCTCTTGGGAGGTTAACAAATTCCCATGTCTAGTTCTTTTTAAGAGCTTTTATTTCCTCCTCTATAGCAGTGTGCCATTGGGGCTATGCTAAAGCTCCTGATGCTCTATGATGAATGGTGACTGATGACAAGGAAGCAACATAATTTCGAAAGGAAAAAGATAAGGCATAATATGAAACAAAATTTGATATGAGATGTTGGGTACGTGATCTAACACCCTTTCGGAGAGCTATGAGTTTGTCAGAATCATTAACATTAGAAGGGAGAGGTGTGTTACCTGCTTCCGGAATTGAATCCAAAGAAGACTCTTGAATGGGTATATGAGGATTCTAGTCATCTTGCTGATTTGGATCCCTTTCTTCCTGATGTTCTTCAACTCCTTGCTCTTGCTGATTTGAATAGCCTTGCTTCTTTCTCTGAGTGTATACTATCCGTTTAGTCTTCCCCTTTCGACTAACACCATTACCATTAAAGTGAAATGAAGGGTCTGAGATAAGAAGTGGAATTGTAGAACACAATTCTTCACCTGAACTCTCCCCTGAAGAGATGTCTTACATGAGGAAAAGAAGGGAATAGGCTCAAAGAATGTCACATCCCAAGATTCGAACTTCCGATGGGTAAGTGGTGAAAACACTTATACCCTTTTTGATCAGCACCATAACCCAAAAAGACACACTTCAGTGCTTTTGGGTTGAGCTTGGTGCGATCAAACTTAGATATGTGCACATAACAAATACACTCAAATGTTTTTGGGGGAAGAGAGAACAAATGAGTTCTAGGTGATAGAACTTCAATTGGGGATTTGAAGGAAATGACACGTGAGGGCATCATATTCATGAGATAGGCAGCTGTTTGAATGACATCAAACCAAAAAATCTTAGGCATATTCCTTGTAAACATGAGTGCACGAGCAATCTTAAGTGTATTTTTATGATCACCTATTTTACTCAGGGGTGCTTGAACAAGTGGTCTGGTGGATAATCCTAGACTCGTCAAAGAATGTAGAGAGAGAATTAGAGAAATAATCACCCCCATTGTCTGATCAAAGAATGCAGAGTTTGGTGACAAACTTTGTGTAAATCATGTAATAAAATGATTTGAATGCTATACATACATCACTTTTGTTCTTTAACAAGTATACCCATGTAACATGGGAGTAATCATCTGCAAAGGTAATAGGCCTGTCTCCTCTAGGTCTCTGGGATCTCTGCGATCTCTATGTCCATCTTGTCTCTTGAAATCCCTAGGATCAACATCATCATCCTCAAAATCAGAGATTTCATCTTTGCATGGGATCCTCATTTCAGGTCCCTAAGAGTGAAGTGGAGACTTATCCCTAGGTGGGGTCCTCCTGGGCTTATGTCTAGGGTTAGGACTAGGAGTGCGCTTGCCCTGTCTATGAATAGATTCATGACACGAAAGGTGGTCCAGGTGAGGCTCTATCTGAATCTCTCTTCCCTCTTGAGAAGTTCTCATGGTGTGGGGAGCCACCTCTCTACAGACTTCTTGCATTTGCTCAAGGATGTTCTTGTGGCTAGCTTCCATAGCTAAGGTCAATTTATCTACCGTCTCTGCCAAGTTCTTAAAGGCCGGATCCTGAGTGAGCTGGGAGCTGGTTCTTGCTTCTAGGGACATCTTGCGGTGATAATCTAGTCCAGATCTAGTGGGCATACACTAAAGGGTACATGATGGGTGACTCTAAACACTCCCTAAAGTCTAAAAAAAAATCTAAGTGTAGAAAATAGATATGCAAAACAAAATAAAATATGTGATGTTATGTAAAAGTATGCAAAACTAGCCTACTATGCAAATCTACGCCTAAACGCAAACTGAACCCTAAACTTGAGTTCTGATACCAAATTTGATGTAGCATGTATGTAGGATAGTGAGTGTGTGCTCAGGAGATAGGAATAAAATTGCTAAAGTAAAAAAGAAAAATAAACAAGATTCTTACTTGCAAGTCTACATGCAAATTCAAACAATTTTTAAATTAGGCTCAATATGCATTAGAGGAATTAGAGATTACAAAATTAATGAATAAATAAAGAACTAATTAATATGTTTGGATTATCAGTAAGATACACAAATTTAGCAATGAGAAAAATTTTGGGCTAAGCCAAAAAGTGTCTTAAATTAGGCCAGAATCAGGAAAACAGGCCAAATAATTCAAGGAATGATTTGAAAGGCATAATGATGTATTAAACATTGTATTTATTCTACCAGAACCATTTATGGATGATTGTTTAGGC
>JAOXJP010066027.1:0-15485 GCA_025762735.1 Platanus orientalis | reverse complement strand
CACACACACACACACATATATATATATATGGGCCATTAGGCTATTGGGCCTTTTTTTATTCAAAATAATGACTTTTGGTGAGCCGAGCCAAGCCTTAGCTTTGTTTTCATGTAACGAGCTAAGCTGGGCAAACCTCTGCTTGTTGACACCCTTAATTAAACTATGTCAATCAACTTTCCCTTATCTTATCACATCGTGTTGAACCTAAGCTTCTATGAATAGAAGTATTTTTAATTTTATTTTTTCTATTCTTATCGCTTATTCATCTCAACATCATCATCTTAGCCATATTCATTCTTTGTATGTGTTGTTTTTTGGATGCTCGATAATTTTCTCCATAAAACATGGTTGGTCCTTAGTCGTCTCATAAAATTTTTCCTTGCCCGTCTTTGATAAGGTTGGATCAATTCATCTTTTGTATTGATTGGATGACATGTTCCCAAGTATGTTTTAGAGTGCCCTCCCCAGGTTGACCTCTGACCATACTCCTATTATGTTGGAACTGGCCCAAACTAGAAGTGGTTGCAAGGAAGCTTGGTACAAGGTGGGAAGCTTGCTTCTTGCTAAGCTCATTTGGGAATCTAATTCCATTCCGCTTCCCAAATTTAGGAAGCACGGTGAAGCAAGTGAAAGCTATTTTAGAAAATGAGTGGAAGTCTTTCGAGACATAAGTAGAATTGTCTAAAGAATCGGTTAAGAAGCGATCTAAAAAACAATATTATATTTTATTTAATGTAAATCCTATGCTGTTTGCATTGAATGAAATATTATCTGTAATATTTAGTAATGATATTGTAGGGTAAAAAAAGATTTAGTATTGAATTTATTGTTTATATTATTTTATTCCAACCCAATAAAAAGATTCAAATTTGATGGTTTTTATACAAGGTCTTCTATAGTTTGACTCTAAGATGTAAGTTATTTACACAAAATCTTATGTATGGTAAAATCTAAGGTATGGTTGGCCATACTAATAACAAATGGTTTGCATATTGATTAATATGTTATGATTCTTTGTATTTACATAATATAGCTTTTAGGTTTGTTTGTACTTTCTTTAATTTTATTCTCTTTGTTGTATTGTCGTTTGAATTATTGATTATATTTATAACTTATAGTTATTTACTTGCTTCTCGCTTCCTAAGGATTTTATTGAGCCTCGCTTCTCGTTTTTCACCTTCACATTGCTTCCTACTTTTGCTTCTCACTTTGGTAACTAGCCGCTTTTACATTTGAAGAGATGTGGTTTTAGTCGGATGATTTTATGAATGTGGTTAAGCAGGAATCAGGAAGGGAGGATTTCTCTTGGACTTCAAGTCGCTCTAAAGTTGAAAACTCTAAAATTCAGGTTGAAGGAGTGAATCAAAGCCACCTTCAGAGCTTTTAAATCTTGCAAAGAGAATTGTCTTGTGCAAATTAAGGTAATTGATGACATTGAAAATTAAAGAAAATTAAAGAAAGGCTTCCAATTTATGGCTATTAGAGAGGAAATTTACTAGAAGCAAAGATTTCAGATTATGTGGCTTAAGGAAGGTGATAGAAACACAAGGTTTATTTATTTATTTATGAAGTGGCTTCTGCCTAAAGAGCTTACAACTCCATCGGTCTTCAAATAAAGTTCTATTCAAATCTGTACAGAGAGGAGACTGTGTTTAGGCCTCTCCTGGATGGGTTGGACTTTAATTCTAGTCCTCTGTAGGAGAATGCCAGGTTAGAAAGGCCTTTTCTAGAGGAGGAGCTTTGGAGTGTGGTGAATGCGATAAAAGGGGATAGAGTGCTTGGGCCAGATGGTTTAACAATTTCCTGTTTTTATGAAATGTTGGAGAATCATCGTGGGGATGTTTTCAAAGTGTTTGAGGAATTCCACCAAGAAGCAGAGTTTAACTTAAATCGTAATAACGCTTTAATCCCCTTTCTTTGTTTCTTTTCATTATGGTTGTGGAAGCTTTGAGTAGAATGATCAAAAGAGCAGAGAATGGGTTTTTTGTCAGGCTTCGTGGTGGAAAATGGTGGGATGTCCATCTTGCATTTGCAGTATGCCGACGATACAATGATCTTTTGTGGGGCCAACATTAGGCAAGTGATGTAGGATCTGTCTAGGAGACTGTACTACACGTGGAGGCAAACCTGGGCAGATAATAAGTCAATTGTGGCTGTAATGTGGGCTGATTTATGGGACAGAAACATAATCACAGAATATGGGTGGTTTTGTGGAACAGAACAAAAGTTTAAATAGGAACACTAGATGGGGACTGGTTTAGGGCTAACTGAGGTTCAATTAGGGACTGAAATCAAAGGGGATTAGTAGAGGCTAGTTGTGGACAGATAAGGAACTGAAATAGGGGTAGAAAAGGGGCCTGTTTTGGACCTAACAGTAGGTTGGTTGATGAAGTAGAATTGGCTTAGAACAGGGACTGATAAGGGTGATCGTGGGATTCAAAAAAGCAAGGTGATTGGGTGCTAAACAGAGGTTTTATCAGTGTTTAGGGGTGCTGGATTTGGACCAATTCTGGGACAGATTTGGGCACTATATTAGGTTAAATAGAGGCTATCTAGGGGACTGGCACAGCAGGTTCTCTGGGGATAAACAGGGGCTAGTTGTGTACCTAACAGTGGAAAAATAGGGTTTAACCTAGGATAGATTTAGGGGAAAGCAGTGCTTAAACAAGGGCTGCTCGTGGGGCTTATCTAGAGGAATTCCTGGGGTTAAAATCAGAAACAGCAAAGGGGAAGAACAGAGGGGAGAAAGAGAAGTAAGAAAGAAGGAAAGAAGAGAGGGAGAAGAAAATGATAGAAGAGAGAAGGGAGAAGAAGAAAACTTACTTCTTCCTGTGGAGAAGAGAGAGGAGGAGATAGAGATTAGAATGGGAGCCAACAACTCAACCCTTAGAAGGGATAGTCAGGTTCACAGCCCTCAACACACATGTGTTCACTCAATTCTTCAAATTCAAATTCATCCTTTATTCCATCGTGGTGTGGCCTTTTAATAGGAATTACATAGAATTTCAAAAAAGAATCCTACTCTAAAATATTCCTAGATTCTAGGACTTTGATTTGAATCAACTTTCTAATCTAGACAACTACTAAACAAAGCAAAAGATTCCTAATAAAATAAACCTTGGCTGTTGACCAAGGTTGTTGAGTCCCATAAGGAATCTAAAAAAAGACGTCTAAATAAATCCACATAATGGGCTGTACAACCAGCTATATGTGGGCCTCCTTCTTTGACTTCTTAACAATAAAAAAGACTCCCAATATGGTTGTATTACTAGCACATGTTGGCCCCCCTATTTGGCTGATTTTAAGTCTAAAATAGGCAAAAAATTTGGCTGATCGTGAACACTAAAAACCCCTTTTCTAGTGGCAACTTTGCCTTATTACATCAAATTCCCTAAGACTAAAATAATTAAAAAAAAACTGGTCATTAAAAGGCCTTATTATATAAAATATCCATCCTAAAATACTCTTAACTATTAGGACAATTTGTGGGGCCTATCCATGGTCATCAAGCTTCTTGGTCTTCAGAAATATGCTCCCACATTAGCAGGTGGGTTATTTGAGATGCATTTTTGCAATGCTTTGAGGTTGTCTCGGGGTTAAAAGTAAACTTGGCCAAAAGTGAGATTTTTTAGGTGGGTGAGGTGAGATTAATTCATGCTCTAGCCAAAACGCTTTGAGATGTAAAGTGGATTCTTTGCCTTCGTTGTATGTGGGCCTTTTCTTGGGAACCAAATTTAAATCGAAAGTGGTATGGAATCCTTTAATGGAGCAGATTACTGCTCGGTTGAACTCTTAGAAAGCCCCTCTTTTGTCTAAAGGAGGTAGATTGACGCTAACGCTGTCAATTGGGTCGGGCTGGCTCGAAGCCCGACTTGTCTGGCTCAAAGAATGGGTGGGCCGGGCAAGTTGAACTTCGGTCTTGGCTGATTTCGGGCCCAAGTTTTAGGCCTGAACTGATTTTTAGGTTGGGCTCGATCATTACTTTTTCTATCCCGAAGCCCGGCCTGGCCTAGCCCAAAAATAAGTGTGATCTTGATACTTGAGTAAGCCTAGTTTTCTAAATTTTAGTGAATCCGGCTTGAATCATATAAATTATGAATGATATGTTTCATTAATTTGGTTTTTAAAGCTCATGGATACTAACTAAATCCAAAAAAATTTCTTGGGCTGTTAACTTCGGGCTAGCTCAAACTGTCCTGAATCAGGCTAACTCAAACTGTCTTGAATCAGGCTGGGCTCAGGCAAAATGTCTTAAGCTAAGTTCGGGCTCAGGCTGGACTCGGGCTTAGGCTTCGGTTCAGGTATTATCTTCAGACTAGGTTTGGGTTGACCTTAACTCAACCCGATTGACAACCCTAATTGACGCTCACTAAAAGTGCTTTGGCTAGCATCCCCAACTACTACCTCTCTCTTTTCACAATTCCTATCCTAATGCTCAGGCTCAATGCAAACCCCTGGTGTAAACCCACTATGATCTTAAATCTCACTTCTCTCTCTCCTAATTGTCTTTACACTAATTATTGCTCCTTCATATGTATCCTTAACTTAATCAATATATTTAGTGGGAGCCATTTCTTTTCCAAAACCCACCAAATGATCTGTTTAGGTACCCTATCATATGCTCTCTTTAATTCAACAAAGACCATGTTAAAGCCCCTCTTGGGATGGCTTTCATGTTTCGAACATATAAAATGGCCCATCTTCATTTCACTGGATCTTGAATAAAAAAATTGATGTAGACGTTAGAGCCAAGTGGGGCCCATGGCTTCCCTTGGTGGGGTCCACTTGAGAAGAACATGGAGACACATGGAAGACAATCCCTTAGAACACAAGATAAGAGTTTAAGTTGCTGTTTAGATCCGTTTATTAGTGATTTTATTGTTTTAATTAATAATTTATGCAGTATTAGAGGTTAGAGGACTTTGGGGGAATTATGATTATTGTTTTTGGGCAATTTTGTAAGCACCTTAAATAAGCTAAATTAGTGTTGGTTGACTACACTATGGGAGGTAACTTTTTTTTTGTTTTTTTAGCAAGTTTTGTTGAGAAGATTAGGTAATAGTCTAGTTGCTATTTTAGATAATTTCTTTATTTTTGAATTTGAAATTGTAAGAGAAGGAAGGTCTGATCATGGGCTTTATAAGGAGGTCTTCCCCTCTTTGTTTCTTCAATGAGAGTGATGAATAAAATTGGTTTTCTCTCTTACACGAGTGAAGCTTCTTCCCTTCAAGTTTTTGGTGCATAAACTTGAACCCTAGGATGGTGATGTCCAAGGGCTTGTGAGGTAGGTGATTACCCACATCCAAGTATTTCTTCTTCTTCTTCTCTCATTCTTTTATTTTGCAGCCATGAATCCTCATCTTATTCTTCAAATCCTTAACCACAAAATCCTAAACCTCCATCACTAAACTCATCTCCCATGCCATAAAATCCCTTACAATAATATTCCACCATCAAAACTTTATTTCACCTTCTCCCATGGCTCTCAGCCTGACCATATTACATTCTTCTTTTATCCTCTTCCATTAAAACCCATTCTTAATCAATTACATCCCTGCGGCTTCTATATTATGAGGAGATTTTGAGTTTTCTGCTGTTTGGAAGAAGTTTTACCTGAACTAGTACCTGCAGCAGCATCAATTTGTACCCCTAATGTTGATGAACTGATCCTTGTTGAAGCTACATGGTGCTGGATGCATGCAAACAACATGAGACCATAGAGATCAAAGGAAATTTTACCCAAATTAGTGATCAGCATAATCTAGATTCCTACTTATCAACTGTGTAGCTTAAGCTCATGATGGAGATTTGGTTAATGGGCCAACAATACAATTTCAACACTGACTTTATAAAGAAACTCATAATCAAACTTGGAACAAAAGTGTTATCCTTGATCAGATTGGGAGACAGATCAAGGATCATGTCAGAGTTATTATTCCCTACTCACACAATAGCTAAGTAAAAGGTCCAATATTGATGTTAAAGTGCACAATCAGAAAATTCTGGTTCAAATAACCAAGGACAGAAATTTATATACAGTTGTAGCAGTCCAATTAAGTGTCACAAGGGGCTGATTTATATAGGTTTTAATAGGGACAGCGAGGGGGCATTAAGCCGGGTATGAAATAGTTATCAAGGGGCTGTCGTGGTACTTGGCTTTCATCAAGAAAGAATCCAAGTTTCAAGACAGCAAGTAGGGGTTCTCTAGGCTGCCGCATGCTCTTAGGTATGGACTGTAGTTCATAACATTGATCAGAAAAAATTCTGCTGGTTCCAAAATTGGCGAAATAGGACTTGGTAGATGAGGGATCAGCAGATTAAAGAGGATAAATAGAAGACAATTCCTGAAAATGCAGAATTTTAATCAAGTTACACTTTCCTTGACCTCTTACCAAGCTTGATTTAATCTAAGACTCACTCTTGGATCTCCAATCTCTAGATTTCTTGTGCAGCTGTCAGCCACCTTTCATAAACTTTGCTTTCATTCATTAAAATCAAAAGAATGGGGGAATAGGGTTATAAAGTGACACCCTACCCTTCGCTTACATATTTGCCCAAAAACAAAAACTTTGTTTCCTCCATATCCCTCCTACACTATTTAAATATAACACTCTTACACTTTATAAAAAAACAGCAAATAAAGTCTAAATTAAACAAAAAAACAAATCAAACTAAAGCTAACTAGTCCTCCCAGAAGTGTAGTCAAGTGGGTTCCACATGGGCTGATGTATGGGCCCCACATAGCTCCAAGCTACTCGAACCACAATGATCTAGGCTTGATCCTCCTCCACCGCTGGTATATTTGATGAGATACTCTGATGTCCTCATCACTACATCGTTACAACAGATTGTACTACAGATTTTAGACCTCTGTTTGCTTCCCTGGACATCTGCCATTGAGTAGTCCTTATTTATTGAAGGTGATCTAATTAAGCTTTATTATTATCCACTGTTTGCACCCTGTTCTAGTGTGTTTAATCCCTCTTTCAGTTTGCATTACCCTGTTGTTCTGCCCTCTTAATGATCCCATAAATCCTCTTAACTAACTTGCCATTTCATTTCCCAGAACAGATCCCAACTAAACCCTATTACCCACCCATTGTTGGAAGAAATTCCTAAGCGATCTAATTTCTCAGCACTTTAATACTCATAGATTCTACTCCACATGTTATCAGTCCTATATTGTTCCCATGTTTAGCCATACTATTTTGACCAATGCAGAATTCCAAATAATCCCATCATTTGGTCCTTACACAACCCACTACATTCCTTTATAGTTTGGTGGCCTTGGTTGTTAACCTCATATAACAGCCTTTTCAAGGGTGGTGGTGCATCAATTTTGGTATCAAAGTCAGGTTCCAATTAGTTCTTACTCAGTTGGAGTCCTTGGGAATATAGTCAAAGTTCAGTTATCCAATGTTGTTGAAACAACACTTGTGTGAGTGGGTGTTCTACTCATTGAAAGAAGTACTACATAAGCACTTGTTGTCCATTATATATATTAGTGTTACTGCCCATCACATACTTTAGGATATGGCTAAACATTGCTTTCTGTAGAAGAACTATAGTCAAAGAAATCTGCACATGTTGGCCTGCACTTCTTGAAACTTTAATTTCTGATCCATAGTAGTATCAAGGAGAGGTTTATGGGAATTCCTACTGGCAGCAGTAACATTCCACTTTTGCATATTTGCTTAGACTGAATTTTGTTGAAGGTGTTTCATTAGTTGCAAAGGTGACATTGAGATTGATTCATTGATTAAATCTCAAGGAGCTTGATGCGGACATTAGGGGACACGTGGGGCCCACATAGGTCATGGTGGGGTCCACACATGAGAAGACACATGGAGGAACATCTTTGGAGCACATTATGGAGTCTTTATTGAGTTAGTTTACTGTTTTAGTTGATATTTCATGAGTTATTAAAGTTTAGGACATGAGAGTCATTTTAATTTTTGTTTTTGGGTATTTGAGTAATAAAGTATTATTGTCAATGGTATTTAGTAATTATAGAGTCAACAAGTCAAAGTGGGGCCCTCTAAGAGTGTTGGACGAAATTCTCTAAAAGGACCTAATTTTATCACTTTTTGTTTTTAAAAAGTAAAGTTTTTAGTAGTTTTGACTTTATGAAAGTCTTAGGTAGCAAGTAAACTAGTAGTTTATGAGTTTTGAAGTTGGTTTTTGGCTATGTTCATGACTTTGTGAAACAATATATGGGCTGCACGTTTTTGTACTTAGTATGATGAAATTAATAAAAAAATTTAGTTGGTTTCTAGCTCTCCATGAATGGTACTCCTTCTCTTCTTCAAACTTGAAGAGTCTTCAGGTCCTTGGTGCCTACGGCATAGTTTGGGTTGGTGCTTGAATCATCACAAAAATGGGATCATTCCCATATATATATTTCCCACCAACTGATTGACTAAGGTCCTGAACCAGATCAGTCCACTAATAATTTGTTGTCCAACCCTCTTTAACCTACATACAACTTATTGTTTCAGACTTATATTTTGTTATGACAGCCTATAGTCCAGATCCTATTGAGCTACCTGAATATCCATGTGCTTACTAAGTCTTTTGATCACTATATCCACTTTATAAACTTGTTGTTTTAGGCTTACTGATGTGGGGCTTTATTCTTGTTGGCTGAATGATAAGAATTGATCTCTATGTTACATAAGTGAGTGTTGACCACTATCACCCTAGTGGATTGATGAACAAATAAGTACTAATCGAATGGTGACTTGGTTTTACATAATACACTATTGTTGATCTGTAACTATTGCAAGGAGTGTTGTTAATTTGTCAATAAAGAAGTCATTGCGGAGGGAGCACTTGTGTTAGGACTAATACTTGATTATCGAAAAGGGTCATCTTGTAATCCACAGGCTTGGCCTTGTACTAGAGTGCTTGTTGCATAGGATTTAGACATGTTACTCTTTAGCTAGTTGCTAAAGTGAATGGGGTTTACAGTGGAGCATCCTTTTACTTTCATTCATAAAAAGCTTTATCGGAGGGTTATACTTAGTGATCAGTATGAAGACAATTATATCCATCATAGTTTGGTTGCTATACTATTCAGAGATAACAAGGCTTGACCATCCTGTTATTACAACAATGACTACTTTGTTGTTCAGTTTGAGGCTGGAGAGTTTTTTGGTGGTGCCAAATGTTGTTTGAACAGAAGACTATTAGAGGGTCATTTAATGATTCTAGGAAAGACATGGATAAATGAGAGGAGGGATGTTTTTAATAAAGCACCTAATACTCTTTAGATTCATGAACGATGTCTGGTATCATATCAATTTGACATCCGACTTTTTGATATGGGACCCCTTCTTTCGGACTTGTCGCACTTGGAAATGATGAAGAGATTACAAGCCATCAGTGATGATAAGCAACTTCTTGTTCAACAGATGAATGCAAAGGTAGTTGATTCTAAGTCTGAAGCTATAATACATGCAAAGAAGATATATAGTGTAACAGAAGAGCCAGAGGTGGAAGTTCATGAAGGTGAAGCCAACACTACAGACGAAAGCCTTGGTGTGGAAGAGACTAAAGATACTAGTGATGATCAGTTCGAAGATCTAGTAGAGTTCATAGATGAGTATCTCTTTATTGTCCTAGCTTATAACCAGTTATCTGATGATGTTCTAGCTCCAATTCAAAGTGAGATTCAGACTCTCTTTGCAAACACTATAGTTCAAGAGTCTATGGAGAATGCTACCCCAGTTTGTGACCATTCATCTGATGAGATTCGAGCTCTAGTGCAAAATGAGATCCAGTCCATTCTAACAGACACACTAGCCCAAGATTTGGTGATGTTTCTAGACATTGTTGAGCCAGTAGGTGAAGGCCAAGTTCCAGCTAAGGAAGAGGTACAAGTTGTTATGATGGATACACCAATTCTTTCATGGTTATTTGACTCTGAAATAGTTACGTATAAAATGGCTAAGGATGAGTATTATATGGTTTTTCCGCTACTAGCCACTTATCAGAGAACAAATGAGCTATATAATGTAGCCTTTCCAATACCAGATGTTTGCAAGACGATATGATTATATCATAATTTGATCATTAGAGGATTTGGTATATGGCTATGTGGTTCAAGCTTTCCAACGTTGTTGATCATTTCCCTCTACAAAACTCGAGGTCCAGTTTTTTCGAACAATGAGGGTTTAATGCAGACATTAGGGAACACATAAGGCCCACATGGATCATGGTAGGGTCCACACATTAGAAGACACATGGAGGAACATCTTTGGGACACATTATGGAGTCTTTATTGAGTTAGTTTACTGTTTTAGTTGATATTTCATGAGTTATTAGAGTCTAGGATATGAGGGTCATTTTAATTTTTGTTTTTGAGTATTTGTGTAATAAGCCATTATTACCAATGGTATTTTAGTAATTATAGAGAATCAACAAGTCAAAGTGGGGCCCAAGAGTGTTGGACAAAATTCTCTAAAAAGGTTTAATTTTGACACTTTTTGTTTTCAGAAAATGAAGTTTTTAGTAGTTTTGACTTTAGGAAAGGGTGAGGTAGCAAGTAAACTAGTAGTTTAGGAGTTTTTAAATTAGTTTTTAGCTATTTTCATGACTTTATGAGTCTATATATGGGATGCACGTTTTTGTACTTGGCATGATAGAATTAATAAAAATTTTAGTTAGTTTCTAACTCCATGAGTGAAACTCCTCTTTTTCAAGCTTGAAGAGTCTTCAAGTCCTTGGTGCCTAAGGCTTGACTTGGTTGGTGATTTCCAAGTTTGAGGTTGGTAATTTCCTCGAGGTACATCCTTCTTCTCTCCTCTTCTTTCTTTATATTTTTTAAGTTCTTGCTGTCACAGTCAAAATCCCATCTCCATCATCACCTACACCTCTCCAAACACCTCTAGAATCCATCTCCTTCTTCCCATACTTCTCCTACACCAACCGAACCTCTATAAAACCCCACTGTTTTGACCAAGTTCTAGATATTCTCCATATAACCCTGTTTCTTGCATGATTTTATCCCCAAATTCTGATTCTATCTGGCTCATATAAGTATGGCATCATCCTGTTGTTTGCAGTCCTGAACCTAAGCAACCACGGCCTGTGGTCTAAGCTAAGAAACCTCAGTATTTCTTGCTGTTTTCATGCCAGCCAGAACCCATTCAACCCATATCTGGCCCATAAAAGTGCTAATTTGTAGCACTTTACTTGCTTCCCAATGTTAAGTAATCTTTCTATCACTTGCTTGTGGATTACTGATACCACAGAGAATTGCTGATTTATCACTAGAAGTGTCTTGGTTGCTAACTGGTTCCAGTAAACCCCCATGTTTGTGATTTAGTACATCAGTGTTTGTTGCTTGCACTACTATAGTGTGTTGTTAATCACATCACCACAAATATGTTCTAGTACGGTGTTACTGTTCAAAGATATCTCAGACTTGCTATTTCCACTGTTTTGCTGCCTAATAGAACTCTATAGGATTGGTATCCTGTACACTCCTATTTCCTGCTCAATAGATTCAAGCCTTTCTGCCTTGCTGTCTAAGACACCCACAGGTTGTTACTATCCTTTAGCTAGATGATATAAGTCAATGGGATTCACAGTTTAAGTACCCATTCACTTTTCCCCATGGAAAGTGTATTGTGGTCATAATCAGTGACCAATGTAAAGATAACTTTATTTCCCATGATATGGTTGGGAGGCTTTCACAACTTCCAGGATCATTTTGTTATCCTAAGGATGGGTACTTTATTATTCAATTTGGGTAAGAAGAGTATATTGATAGTGCTAAGAGTTACTTGTATAAACCCATTTTAAAGAACTATTAAGTGGTGTTAGGAAAGAAATGGTTGGAAGAGAGGAAGGCTACCTTCAACAAGATCACTAATAGTCTTGGGATTTGTGATTGAGGAGTGTATTATTGTTTCCAAGTGAAGCCTATTAGTGTGGTCCTAGATGTTCAAGACTGGAAAGATAAGATTCAAACACTCCTTAGCAAGTACCAACTTGCTAAGCAAAAGGAGAGTGAAGAGTTTGCCAATTCCAAGCATGAGATTATAATACATGATGCTGAGTTGCAAGTTGTAGAAGAGAAATCTGAGGTTGAAGCTCAGGAAACTGAAGAAAAGGCTAGAGATGAAACTAATGATGTAGATGGCACTTAACCAAGTTGTGATGAGTTACTTGAGGAACCAATAATGATCATAGATGAGTGATCCATTACTGCCCTAGTTTGTGACCTGCCATCTGTTGAGGTTCTAGCTTCAGTCTAAGACGAGTCTAGTCCATTTTGGTAGATGCACCTGCCCAAGAGCCCATGATATTTCCAGATATTGTTGATACAGGTCTTGTCATGCAAAAGGAGGAAGATCAAGTGCAAACATGTGTCGACCTACAGACTTTTATGGTCTCATTATTAGTCCATGAGCCCAAACAGAAGACAGATGATGCCTACTATGAGATCCTTCCCATATTAGATGCTTACAAGATGACAAGGTTACATCATAATTTGATCATGGGAGGATTTGGTCTATGGTTATATGGTTTGAGATCCCCATTGATGTGAATCCTTCACTCTACAAAACTCGAGGTCAAGTTTTTTTTTAACAAAAGGGGTTTGATGCGGACATTAAAGCCAAGTGGGGCCCGCTTGGCCTTGGTGGGGTCCACTCAAGAAGAACATGGAAATACATGGAAGACAAGCCCTTAGAACACGAGGAGTTTAACTTGTTGTTTGGAGCCTTTTATTAGTGATTTTATTGTTTTAATTAAGTTCATGCAATATTAGAGATTAGGACTTTGAGGGTATTATGATTATTTTTTTGGGGAAATTTTGTAAGCACCTAAAATAAGCTAAATTAGTTTTTATTCCCTTCATCTCTCTTGTTTAATTTCAGAAGATTCCTTGCTGCCACTTGTAACCTCCATTAAAGAATCTTTGGATTTTCTGAAATTCTTAAATTCGACCAACCAATTATTTTCCAAATTGCATGAAAATTTTAATTGTAGACCCTTTGAATGATACACTGCTGATCTGGAAAGTTTCATAATTTTTTGACGTGTCAGAGGGGTATTTTATTAATTTTGGATTTTTGTCCAAAATTACAAATATACCCTTTTTGGGGTCTTTTTCTTTTCTTTTTGTTCTAATTTCTTCTGAACTCCATTTTTGTTATTCTATTGTCTATTTTCCTTAGTTTCAGGGCTACTTGTGTTCTAAACTTTGAATTCTTGATTTACTTGCTTCCGCACTTATACACTAATAATTATTTGAGCCACTAGGAATATCCTACATCAATTTGGGTATTTTCTCATTTGTGTTGTATCACAAGTTAGTGATTTTTTGAAGCTTCTATAATTAGAAACTTTATAATTTTCTTAGGTTTGTAAATCTATAAAGGCACCCCCAACGAATTGGTGATGGAATGAAGATATGAATTAAATTGTGTTTAATTGAGCTTGGTTCTTGTGGACATGTGCCCCATCTTATCCCCTCTAGGGTTGTAGCTCTTGCTATTGTGTCTTATCTCTTCTGGTTCCTTCTTACCTCTTTGCTGCAACACCTCCTAAGCCTGAATGTTCACACTGCTGATCTGGAAGAACATCATGTACATCAGAATATTCAAGGGCTGGAAATCAGTAGACATCACTCCCTACGGCTGGGTTCTTAAACATCTCTAAGAGACATAATTGCATGCTTCAATTGAAGGTAATTTATATTCTATTTTCTTATGGTTTTCTTTTTTATTCTACCCATAATCTAATTCATTCAACTCCCTTAACATAATTTTATCAAAACCCTTTCTTTTTTACCCATTCTAAGCGTATCTTCTTCAAAACCAGATTTTTTGGATACCCATACCTTCAAAATCGCCCCCCTAATCTTCAATTTTATTTTAGGGTTTTTTATCCCCCAAGTATCCCCTTTCAAACCCCCTAAACTCTACTTAAATTCCCTTCTTCTCTACTGACTTGTAGTCAAAGATTCCCTGTTGGGTTTTGTGATCTCCGTTAAAGACTTTTTAGGTCTGAAATCGCTTGATTTCATATAGAAAATCAACTCCAGAATTTATGAAATTTTGACCACAATCCACTGATAAACATTAGAATCTACCATTAAAATTTCGTAAATTTCTTATGCAAATAGGGTTATTTTGGTAATTTCAGATTTCTGCCCAGAAATTCCAAAATTGTCCTTCTGGGTTTTCCCCCCTCTTTTTTTCTTCTCTTCTTATCTAAACTCTTCTAATTCCTTCTCCTTGATTCTTTTCTTCAATTTTTAATTTTTCTTGCAATTTTGGCTACTTGGATGTGTTTAAAGATCAATTATTGGTTGTCTAAGTGTGTTATTGATTCCACAACTTTACTTGGGTTTTATTTGAGACTCTTGGCTATTATCCTACATCATCCTCCTTGATGAAAGCTTCTAGAAGAAAGAAAGAACCCTATAAAAGATCCAGTTTGAAGCAAAGAGAAGTAAGGCAATAAATGCAACCTATTATCCAATTCCTCCCTCCATCTCCCTTGCTATTCATTTCAAGTTCAAGATAATAAAGGAATTTCTATTCCTCAGGATTGTACAATTCTTAGGTCAACCTTGATTGGTGATTCCATATTTGTTCAATGCACTTATTAGCAATAAGAGTTATAAATCATAATTTTCCCCTTCTCTGCTTTGAATGAACGCTCTTTAAATTACAAGAGAGAGGCTCTTTAATCACAATGAAAGCTCCTTAAACCCCTACACCTACTTTAATCACAACAAAAGAGTTCAGGAACGAATTGGTACTCACTCTTACCAAGCTAGTCAACTCAAAGTTTTTAGGCTCCTCCATTGCACCTTTCTTGGTATGAGTGTTAAAGTTGGTAGTATTTATGCCTTATATTATCTTTCATGAATTTCTATGAATACTTGTATCCTAACATTGACGAAAGAAACACAATGTAAAACCTTTGGAACCTGATGCTTATCTTTGTTTTACTTTCTATGTATAGTCGTGTGCACGTGCCTGTACATTTGATATTTGCGGGTCTAAGGTGTGACGGATACACCAACATGCATTCCTGAGACCTTTCCCAACACGCAGATAACACAGATATCCATCACCAACCAAACAGTTTAGCATTATTATTGGCTAGAGATTAATGTTCTCTTAAAGAAGGTGTTGTAATTATAGAGCTTCTGCCTTTGATGTGTGCTGAAAAAATTTATGTATTGCCAGACCAACAATTTAGCGTTATATTGGCTACAAAATAGGTTCCTTTGAAAAAAGGTGGTGTTGTTTGTACAGCTTTTTACCTCTATGTGTGCAAAAAAAAAAAAATTCCAAGCTGAAGTGCACACCATCAGCTACAAATAAGTAATGGAAAGTCCTTATATGCAGTTATTCTGTAGCACTATTGATCCACTTTTTGTCGTGGCTGGGCCTCGACCTCATGGTCTCTGTTGGTGCTAGTTTGAGGCATTGATGTGAGACAGTCATATCCGGGGGGGG
>JAOXJP010066026.1:0-29608 GCA_025762735.1 Platanus orientalis | reverse complement strand
ATAGCATGTAGCATGTGCTTGATTCAACTTGATCTACTTAGATATTCTTGGGGTTATTGTGTGACACATGTGTACTTGCATCATAGTGAGGACGTTGGGGTTCGGGGGGGAGATTTGGATTCCTCCACCCGCCCATGGTTTTCGGGCCCATTTTTTGGCATGCGATGTCGGTGCGTGAGGGTCGCTAACCCTTTTTACTAGAGGGTTAGACTTTTCTTGGAGTCACCACCAACTCAGGGTTAATCGACAAACTTGGACATCGGTTCCCCTCTTCTGGGAAGAGGAGAAGTGTAGACTTGAAAGTCTAGGGGTTTAACTCCTAATACTGGTTTACATTCCTGAGATAAAGGGTAAGTTGTTTGGTTGCATTTTGGGGAAGGTGTTAGGCATCCCAAATACTCTCCTTTTTAGGGCGGATTCTCTCATTCATACATGTCTTAAACTATGCTAAAGTCTATGCTTGTGAATACTATGAGTTATTATTTTTTGGATTTTTCTTAGGCTTAACGCTTGAATTTACCCTCAACGCTTAAATTTTCAATGCCTGAATTTAATTCAGGGTGAAATTCAGGCGTTAGTTCCTAAAAAATCCATAAAATATCTTTTAAACCAATTTATTTTAATTGCAGGAGATCCCTTGTGGGTGAGACTCTTTGAGGGATGATGGACTCCTCCAAATTTTGTTCATTGGCTGGCCTTTTAGGGTTGGACTTACCACTAACATAAAGGGGAGAAAAGAAAGAGATTATGTTTTTTTTTTTGTGTTTTTAACTCAACGCCTAAATTTAATTCAAGGAGAAATCCAGGCATCAAAAGCTGATCAGATTAGCATTTTGATGTGGTCTTTTAAGGTGGTTTGGTGGGTCTCAGTGTTGTGAGACATCTGGGTTAGGTTAAGGGATGTTTCCTAGGGTTACATTGTGCAACCCTAGGGGACATGGCATTTACCCATGTGGAGATATGCTCTTCCAAAGAGGGCAACTTGGTCATCTATCATAGGCCTAATGCTTGTTTTTTAGTTTGAATAGCTAGGGGAAAAGTTTAGAAAAAGTTAGGGTTCCCTAGGGTGCGTCCTAGATCTCAACACCTAAATGTTCCCTTAACACCTGTTTGTTCAATGCTTGAATTTTATTTCTATAAAATTCAGGTGTTAGTTAGTGAGAGCAAATCCAACAGCTGGATCTCTCGAATTTGGGACACTAAGGGTTTTGAGAAAAATCCAAAATTAAGCATGATGACAGGAAATATATAGAGGAAAAATATATCCAAAATTTAGGTCAAGATCATTTCTACAAAATTCAAACGAAAAATGACAAAAAATTAGCTAAACTTAGGTCACACAGGACCCAGATTTTAGGGTTTGTTCGTGGGACATCTTGAGGCCTTCCATAGCTTAGAAAATCATGAAATTAAATATGTAACTATATATATGTATCTAGTATAACATATTAAAATTTTGACTCCAACAGGTTAGTAGAACATTCACAATAAATTCTACACTAAATATGTTCAAAATTAAAGCAAATAGAGACTGTTGAGCCTCTATTATGTAACCCGATTTGAAGCAATTAGATTTCATAAATTGGATATCATAAAAACTTAATAAATGAGCATGTGAACATGGGAACAACCAAATTGAATTGGGTTTAAGATTACCTTGAGCCAACTAGGGCTTGAGGTTGAAAATTTTTTCCTTTTTCTTCTTCTCCTTTTCTTCCTCTTCTTTTTTTTTTTAGGGTTTCTAGTTGCCAACCCCTTGTTACACGAAATTGGGGCTATTTATAACCCCAATATGATGTGGTGGGTGGTTAGGATTGAATCTAAGGATATCTAAATGGATGTCTAGGATTAGGTTAGCTAGTTTTGAGGTGTAGGGCTATAATTAATTTAGGAATGGATGGCTAGGATTAGAAGATTTGTGTTTGGTGACTTATACAAGGGAGGGGCTATATTAAGTCAGTTATCTTAGGTGGAGGGTGAGGATGAGAGTGTGCTTGTTCACTTGGATTGGTGAGGTAAACAAAGGGGTAGATTAGGATGCCATTTGGTAGGGTGTGATAAGTTGCAAATATTAAAGGCACTTAGATGCCATTTGGGGGGACCTAAAGGGAACACTAGAGATTTGAAATTCAAGTCCTAGATCTAAGGGTGAGGGTGCATATGAGAATATTCCCATCTAAGGGCTAGCAACTTTAGGCATAAGGTGTGAATGCATTAAATGCCATTAATGAGCTAAGGTTGAAAAGTCTTAACTCATTAATGTGCATTAAATGCTTTTAGGATTTTTGAACCCTCACTGTGCCATCAACTCATGTGAGCTCTTGGCCTCAAAACCCGGTAAACTTAGTGTCTACTTACAGGGCTGCAGATATTCCAGTCATGCTGGACCAGTCAAAACTAAATTACGATAAGGGTAAGGGGGTGAAATCATGGTTTTTTGACCTGAAAAGCTCTCAAATGCATTTTGATAGGGAAAGATGGTAAAATTGACCCTAGAAATTGTCAGGTGAAAGATGGTCCCTGGTCCAGGTGAGCAATAGCCTCTAACTACACTAAATTACGTTGCCTAAGCAAAAAATTGGGTCAAAAACCCTTTTTTAGGCAGTTGGAGAACTTTGGACTTTAGATGTGGTTGATTTTTCTGTATATATCTGTCATAGGCCATGTTTGGGGGATTTAAAGCTTAGGGAGTCTAAGAGCTACAGGAGCTGACAGATTAACTGCTGGATTCCCAGGCAGTTGCTAGAGGATTTTTGAAGCAGGGTCACTTGGAGAGATTAAGTTTCTGTAGCTGCCTGAAGGTTGATGGAATTGAGTTGTCAGACATTCTCTGATGCTTAAGTTTGTGAAATGATCTTTTGAAGGCATGGGTGAAACAAAGAAAATGGGTCTGACCTTGCTGCATTTTGAGTCTGGGAAATTTTTTTTGGGCATTCCGTGCCCTAAATACAGACGAAAAGTGCTTTGTCTTGACTTGAGCAAAAATGATGGCTTGGACTATAGGATTACTGTAATCTAATGTGACGTTGATAATCTAGAGGTCCTGGATTTACTATGGGATAGCCACTAACATATTAAATTTTCAAGTTTGGGTGAACCCTCAGGAGTCGGTTGAGAACTTGATTTTTTAACCTAATTTATTTATCTTTTTAAAGTATTTAAGGGAATTTGAACAGATAAGTTCTGTGAAAGCTCACGTTTCTTAGACAATTTTTTGAAGACCTCATGATTTTGGAGAGATGGACAACGACTGATCCTGATTTAGAGGTTCGAAGAACATTCTGGGTCCATATGAGAAAAATACAATTAAATAGCTTTTTGACCCCTTGGGGAAGATTTGAGACTTTATAGAGGTTCGGGATTTTGAAATTCTTTTCTTAAACTTGGAGATTTGAAGCTAAGGTTGAGGCCGAGATATGGCGATTAACCTTTCCGGATTTGGAGATTTGATGAATCTTTGAGATCTTTTTCAATGGTCATTTCTTGTTAGGGTTATCATAAGTTAAGAAATTGGTTGTTACCATTCTTGAGGAATATCGGTTGTGCGATGAGTTTCTCATAATTGGGAGAAGTAAGGATGCATAGGATTTAAAAATACACCATTTAGATAATGAGAGAATTCAAGGACCCTTTAAGGGTCTAGGGGTAAATTCTCTAAGGTGAAAAAGGTGAAATGGTAATTTTTCACCCGTGAGTTGAAAAATGTGAAAATGAGGATTCTTCGCCTGTGATGCTTCACAACAATAAGACTTATATAGGTGAGATATATAGGCGAGAAAAATTTAGTGATCTGAATAGTAAATAGTGAGTTCTAGACTTTTGAAGGTAAAAGGGCAAAATGATAATTTTCTACCTATGATGTTTTGCTGAGGGAAGACTTATAGAAGTGGGAAACATTGCAGATAACATGAATGGAGCTCTTAAATGTGGACCCTCAAAGTCCTGTTGATGCTTTGGTGAAGGATTAGGGTTTGACCAGAAATGACATCTTTGGACTGTAATTAGGTGTTCTGACTGATTCATTTAAACTAAAATATCCAGAGAGGCTTCTTTAGGAATGCCTAACCTCATGGAGTCCAGGTTTGTTCTTCATAAACCAAGGGTGCTTAGGGTCTTGATGCCTAAATGCCATTATGCTGTCCTTATTCTATCAACTAGCCCAAGTTAAAATTTGGGTGCTGACAGATGCCCCTCTTTGGTATATATGGCTTTGTCACATATAGAAAAGAAGGAAGTGCTCTAATATTGACTTGGGAGAGACCATGTTTCTTCCTTGCATGTAACTCATAGATATTGGGTGGATAGTTTTTTGAAATGTAGAATAGTTTTGGTTAAGAAAATAATGTTGGGTTGAATTTGTCCTTGACTTTGGATCAAGGTTTTGAAATGGGTTTGTTTTTTAAATGCCTTCTCTAGTTAAAAGTAGACTCTTTCGGCGTTTTCTAAATTCTTTCATTTCAATTTTCAAAAGTGGGTATCCACCAAGAGAGGGACTTTCTTTATTTTGGAAATATGGGTTATCCATGAGTTATACGCAAGCAATTAACATTTTCTCTAGCTTCTTGGATGTTACTGTTAGTATATGCACTGCATTAGGAGACATGTAAGTCATCAACATCAGGCTCAACTGCTTAAAAATATTACGAAAAACTGGTCATACGAAAGCTGTAACATACAAACCATTTAGATGACTTATGCACTTGTATTTACTTTTGGCTAGCTTGCTGGTTTAATTTGTATGATTCGTTTGAAGTTTCTTATGAGATTTACAGGTTGACATGTTTTGTTCTTGCTGTATTGAGTGATCATTGATTCATTTATGAAGTTAATTGCTTGGACGTCTTTTTGTGACTGTCCTTGAGAGTTTTAATGGGACTCATCGAGGGATGTTAGTGGATCTCTCACTGGAAAAGCTATTGAAAAATATATGTAGTCATGATTGAATACTATTTGGTTTTATAACAATCATGGTATATATGAGCTAAATATCACTTCCGAAGACACGTGTAGCTTCACATCAGTCATGATACATAGCCGGATCGATCTACAACATTGCCCTGATCCCACTTGGGTGAACGTTGTATTTTACGGGATTCACTGAGAGATTTTGGAAGCTCTCTCTAGAAAAGCTATGGGACCTTGGAAGGTCAGTTCTACGCATCCATAAAGTAATGGTTACATAGGCTATGGATTGATCCATGAAAATATTTTTGTCCCACTTAAACATTGCCAAGGCGGGGGGACATGTAAGGAATAATTTATAACAACTCTCTTCGAAGCCAAGATGGGATCCCGTGGGATCGGGTGTTGTGCCTTGCCTAGGTGATAGCAACCCAGTATTTGCGAAAGTTGGTATAAGACACAATTTTTTAGGGTGAATGCAATACATGCTTACGTTCCAATAAGAAAGCGTCACCAAGGTCGGTGCTAACAGGTCAGTCTGTTGAGCGATGATCGTCAGAACTTACAGATAAATGTTATTGTGCTCTTTCCCAAGAAGCTATAAAAGGGTTTTTTTCACAAGTAACCCGTGCTATGAAAGTACTACTTAAGCTTGATAGTTATTTAGACTATGGCTAAAAGCTAGCATTTCATAGACTTGATGGATTGAGGTGTGGCATTGCTCATTGCTCATTGTCCGAAGCTAAGGAGATGTCATGGGGTTGCTGTTAGTAAATCATATGGCAGATGAAGTACTGAATGAAGAATGGCTGATGCAAGGTAAGACATTCAAAAGTATGGATTGAGATGTGGCAAAATTTGAACTAGAAGGGCGGCTTAGTTTAGATGTACAGAGAAATGTTATGAGCTTTTTCTTGAGAAGTAGTGGTGGGTTTTTCTCACAAGTAACCTGTTTCCTGTGAGGATGATTCTTTAAGCATGATAACAATCCAACTATGGCCTTAGAAATTACATAAACTTTATGGATTTAATTATGGTGTGTGTTTACATCTGCATAAATAGACATCACAGGTAGGTCATACCTTACAGTCATCTAATCTTTGACAGAGTGTAAGTAGAGGACCTATCAGGATTGGAGATGTTGTTGTGCTCTCTCTAGAAGCTGTGGAGGTTATGATAACAAGGAACCCAATGCTATGTATTATGCATAACTGTGTAATGGTATTAGCATTAAGATAATACATAGACTATGAATCGAAGTGCAACATTCAGCTATGTTTGAATAACCAGGATGTTACGTTGTAATTTGTTTGTGTTCAGGGATTGCCAATAGGACTTGTGGGAAACTTTTTGGGCTTGTTTTGAAAGCCATGGGATCTTGAGACACTGGTGCTATGTATCTGTTTCAACCATCTAATCTGCAAACATGGGTGACATAATATATAGGCTATGAAGTGATGATGCGTACCTACACCCTAGATAATCATTTTATCAATGAAGGCCTTTCTATAAAGTTGGGGACTGACTCGACTTAGCAAACCTATGCGACCTACATGAGGTATGTTAGGAGATTTTTAGGCTTACTCTGAAAGCCATGGAGATTTCGAGGAATTAGTGTTATATATCTATTTCAATCAATTTCCAAAGATGATTGTCATGGTATATAGGCTATGGAATGATGTTGACACTTGTTTATACTTAGGTAGACAATCTTCTATGTCAAAGGTTTTGGTTATTTACTGGTGAGGCAAGACCTAGAGTCCCCCACCGAACTTGTGGGGGCCTGAGCATGGCCTATCAGGAAGTCTTTGGGCTTATTCTGAAAGCCGTGGAGATCATAATGGATCAATGCTACATACCTATTTCAACCAATTTTTAAAGGTGGTTGTCATGATATATAGGCTATGGAATGATGTTGACACTTGCCTATACCTGAAAGGTAATTTGTCATGTCAACGGTTTTGGCCAATTCTGGTGAGGCAAGACCTAGGGTCCCTCACTAAACCTGTGATGACCTAAGCAGAACATATTAAAAAGTGTTTGGACTTAAGTTTGAAAGCCATGGAGATCTCCTTAGAGATTGGTGCTATGTATTCATGTTTTTCATGTTACGTTGGTAATGGAATGATGATCGATATTTGCCTATGCCCGATAGGCAATCTGTGATGTTGAAATGTGACCTTTTCTATGAGGTGAAGTCCTCACTAAACCTTTATGCGGCCTGGTCTTAAGGTAAAAAATGATCAAAGTATCATTTTCAATCAATCATTGCTATAGATATAGACTTAACTGGGTTGATGATTCCTCATCGGATTTCTTGGCCCTAGGGCAGACTTTTACAATTTTAAGGATTTGCTTACCGCTAGGCAGACTTCTTCAATTCATGGATGCTTGCTACGTACAAACTTTGATGGTTGCTTGACGTGTATGGAATTCATGGTTGCTTACCACGTACGGACTTCATGGTTGCTTGCTGCGTATGGACTTCATGGTTGCTTGTCATGTATAGACTTTAATGATTGCTTGCTGTGTACGGACTTCAATGATTTCTTGCCGCTTACGAACTTCAATGGATGCTTGGCACATGCAGACTTCAAGGTTCATGCCGCATATGTACTTCAGTGTTGCTTGTTGTGTTTGGACTTCATGCTTACTGTGTATGGACTTCATGGTTGCTTGCCACGTACGGACTTCATGGTTGCTTGCCACATGCAAAATTTATGGTTTCTTTCTATGTACAGACTTCATGGTTGCTTGTCACGTATGGACTTCAATGATTGCTTTCTGCACATAGACTTCAATGATTGCTTGTTGCATACGGACTTCAATGATTGTTTGCTGTGTACGGACTTCATTGGATGTTTGCCGTGTGCATACTTCGTGGTTCATGCCATGTACAGATTTCATGGTTGCTTACCATATATAGACTTCAATGGATTCTGATTGCTTGTTATACCGATGACTGGGCTCCATCATTGCTTTACTCTTTGTTGTGCCGTCAACCAGGCTCTATCATTGCATTGCTTATTGATTGACTAGTGCTGATTATTTTTCTAAGAGGTGGTGTGTCATCTTCAATCTCAGTTGATGAGAGATAACACATCATCTCTGTTCATGCTTCTAGGAAGATGATGTATCATCTCCAACTTTGCTTGGTCGTGAATGACACTTTGCCAGACCGTGAATGGCATTTTGTTGGAGATGATGCTTCATCTCGATTTTTTTTGGGAGGTGATGGGTCATCTTTAATCATAATTGATGGGAGATGACTACTCATCTCCAGCCTTACTTGGTTGTGAGTGGCACTTTGCTGGGCAGTAAATGGTGCTTGGCTGGAGATAATACTTCATCTCGATTTGCTTTCTTAGGAGGTGATGGGTCATCTCCAATCAAAATTGATGGGAGATGACTCATCATCTCCACTCTTTCTTAGAGAGATGATGTATCATCTCCATCTTTGTTGGGTTGTGAGTGGCACTTTGCTGGGCAGTGAATAATGCTTGGTTGGAGATGATACTTCATTCGATTTTCTTTCTCAGGAGGTGATGGGTCATCTCTAATCACAATTGATGGGAGATGACTCATCGTCTCTGTTCTTTCTTTGGGAGATGATGTATCATCTCTAACTTTGTTGGGCTATGAGTGGCACTTTGCTAGGCCGTGAATGGCATTTGGCTGGAGATGATACTTCATCTAGATTTTCTTTTTTTGGGAGGTGACGGGTCATCTCCAATCATAATTGATGGGAGATGACTCATCGTCTCCGTTCTTTCTTTGGGAGATGATGTATCATCTCTAGCTTTGTTGGGCCATGAATGACACTTTATTGGAGATGATGCTTCATCTTGATTTACTTTTAATTTCCCCTTGATTCAAGAGTTGTCAATGACTATGTAGAAGACTTCCTTAGTAAGATGGACAATATATTCAATGGTTGCCAGTGCTAATTGATTGACGATTGAGCTTGAAGCCTGAATCGGCTAGATTTTATATTTGCTTTTGAAAGAGGTTTTGAAAATTCATTTTGTAGAAATCTTCCATAAATTTTGAAAAGTGGGCCCCTCAGGGTCTTTGAACATTTGGGATAACCTGTTGTATAACTCTCAAGTACATAAGGTCTTGTTTTTATATGCCATGATGCCATGCTTGGTCTGGGTGAGGTATGAAAGGTTTGCAAGTTTTGGATACTAAATGTGCCTCCCTCGAGAGAATGGGATTACATGCCTATGTTTGAGGTCTTTGTTTCTACTTTGTCAAATGATGATTTCTGAAGATGTGTGCTCATGACTTAATTAATTTGACTCAGGGTGCCATTTCTAATTTTCACCCTAAGTGTTGACTTAATTTTCTCCCTTTTTTGCCCCTGTTTACCAGGATTGGATCAGAATGTAGTTTTCGATTTTCACTCTGAGCTTTGGAATATTTCTTTTGTCTTTGTCCCTTTTTTTTCCCTGTCCTTAAACAGGTTTGGGCTTTTGGAAAGTGACTGGACATGGTACATGCTCTTGTTTCAAGTTGATTGAATGCTTGACTTGTGTATTGCTGACTTGCACTAAGAACTCCTCAAAATGCTAAGGGGCTTAAACAGTTGCTTTGTTGGATGAATGGTTTATTGAGGATTTCAAGGTCTGCCTTTGGATAGGCGAGATTTAAGGGGTCTAAAAATAAGACTATGAATGGATCTTGATCAAAGACTTATTGCGAGTTTAAAATCATGGTTCTCTACAAAATGCCCATTTCTTAAGGAAGATTATGGTTTTATACAAGATTTCCATGTTTTGGAAGAAGATTATGATTCTCTACAAAATCTTTGTTTTGTTTTTGAAGAAAATCATGGTTCTTTATAAGCTTCTTTTTTTTGCTTTTGTTTTTGCTTTGCTATTTTTTTCTTGCTGTCTTTTCTTTTGAACCATTGATTCTTCTATTTTGGATTTTTAGAAATGAACATGATTTTGGAGGTGCAAAAATAGATGAATAGGAGAATGTTTCAACAAAATGACTGTTCAGGGCCTTCTCATTTCAAGGTTTTCAATAGAAGTCAGGTTTACAATAGCTAAGTAAAGAATTTTTTGACTTGCTCCAAGTTTACAAATCTGGGGAAGTTTTCCCTGTCCATGTTTCCTAGTAGTAGTGCCCCGCCAGACAGCTTCTGCTTGACAATGAAAGGTCCTTCGTAATTTAGCCGAGGTTGCCCCAGTGGTGCCTGCTCATGTGGAAGGACTTTTTTGAGAACTAAGTCTCCTTCCTCGACATCTCTAGGCTTGACCCGTTTGTTGAAGGTGAAAGTCCAATTTTATCCTAAAAGGGGGTGAATAGGATATCTAAATTTCTTTTCAACTAACCCCACTCAATTTAAAATTCCAATTTAAGACGTTTGTTAAGATACTTAGAATTTTAATGCACTTATAAATATGTTTCAATTGTTATAAATTCAAGTGCAATGCAATGAAAATTTGTAATATTGGTCTTTCAATTACTTTAAATCTCACTTAATAGCAATTATGAAAGATCATATGAAATATGCTATACATGCCATGTAGATACCAAGAGAAGAGGCAATTCACACACTACAATTATACACACAACACAATGTTTATAGTGGTTCGGCACTCGAGCCTACATCCACTTACAAAGCAACCAACCGAGCTACTAAATTTTATTTAGATTTAATTGCATTACAATCAAGGTTAAATTCACAAAACCTATCTACTCACAAAACAAGCTCTACTTCTGGTATCTTTGGTGGGAGAGGTCTATACTGGGTGTCTCCGGCGGGTATGGTCTCACTACCGGTGTCTCCGATGGTAGTGCTAAGGTCTACACCCGGTGTCTCCAGTGGGTGCGGTCTACACTCGTTGTCTTTGACGGGCGAGGTCTATACCCGATGTCTCTAGCAGGTATGGTCTACACTACCAATGTCTCTGGTGGTAGTGCTAAGTTCTACACCCGGTGTTTCCAGCGGATGAGGTCCACACCTAGTGTCTCTGACGAGTGCTAAATACACAAAGTATGTAAAAATTCAATACAATTTACCTCAAAAGGCTTTTGTATTGCTTGTTGCACATAATAGTGGTTGCTCCTTTGTTGAGTTAATTTGCCAATGTGTTCCACCAAGCTTCCAAGAGTGCCTCCTTGCTTCTTAGAGCTTCTAACAAGGGTTTACTTATGAGTAAACCCTTCTCCTTGCTTCCCTCTTCTCGTTCTTTAGTTATAGAGTGCTGGGGAAGCACTTGAATGGCTTTTGATCTTCAATAGATGCACATAAATGGAGCCTTTGAAGGTTGGGAGGTGTAAATGCCTTTTTCTCTCTCAAAGAATTCTTCTCTTTAGTTTTGGGTGTGTTCTTGTGTGTTAAAGAGCTCATTAAAGCTTCTTACATATTTATAGGTGATGAGCACAGTCGTGCACCCTTGATATGGAATCTATCCCAATGGTCAAAAAATCACAGACGTTGATCTGTTATATTTTTTGAATTTCTACAATTTTGGATCGATCCGGCTATGTTAGATTAATCCGCTTGGCTCGATCTGGCATCCCTGGATTGATCTGGTGTCTTAGTCCGAGACACCTGAGCTTTACAAGATCGATCTAATAAGTAGTAAATTGATCCGCCAAGTGCGGATTGATCTGATCCCCTCCAAATCGATCTAATTTTCCTATTTTTCTACCATTTTTCCTAGAACCTACTCCCACTCACTTGGGATCACATGTAGGTGGCATTCATTGGTCCATACAATTATATAAAGGTCTTTTAAGTTCTTTAATCTATGTTTGTCATGTTAAATACCTTCACAAACCTTTCTTAAGCTTGCTGAGCCTTGAGTCTTCAAGCTTTCGGACCTCGGCAACTTTGGGAATGGATCATTCTTAACTTAAAGTGTTTGGATCTCGTCTTCCATCTTGGGAACCAACACTTGATGATTACAACATGACTCAAGATACGTAATGTGCCCATGCCATGCCTAATCAACCATTCCATGTATTTTACAGATTATGGAATTGACAATATACATCAACAATCTCCCCCTTTGGCAATTCCATGACAAAACATAACGAAATACATGGATGGAGTACAATAAATGTATGCAATATTACAGACTGCATGAAAATGCAAGAGTTACACATGTATACAAATAAACTCAATGTAATGTCTTGAACTCTTGAACTCCCCTTTGATGTGATTTTGGGCTTCTAGTTCAAGATCTTTGCTTAGATGCTTGGTCTCACAACCTGAAATCACATTTGACAAATAATACTTTTCTCAAGCCAATATAGAATAGTCAAATGGAAATAAACATTATCAAGCAAGCATACTTAAGTAAGCACATGAGATGCAATATGAATAATGTATATAATTTAGTTCATTACTTTAGAGAAAATTTATGTTTTAAATTTACAATTTTAGTTTTTCAAATTTTCTCTGCTAGCTCTCCTCCTTAAATGCGTACTTGATGCATTTGTTCTTTTCCCCTATACGAATGCTCATATAGCATTTTCTCTTCAGGCATCCCGTATTTTCTTTCTCCCTTTATCCATGCCATTTTCTCTCCTCCTTTTTGTCATGAAATTGGTAATTATGAGCAATGAATATAATTTAATCACAAAAGACAAAAGATATAAGCCAAAAGATAATTTCCATTCATATATCCAAGTCCTTCTACAAAATATGAGAGATACATATAGAGAAAAATGTTAGATGTACAAAATGAAGCTCTCATTCTCTTACTCACTCATCATCATCCTTGTCCTCGTCACTCTGTTCCCGTAGGTCTAGAGGGACACTAGGATGGTGAGAAATCTGTGGAGCTACAACATGCTCCAATCTCTCCATTCAAAGCTTAATGATGTTGAGCTTGTCCACCATCTTCTCGAGATGGCCAATGATGCGCTCGGAAAACACCTCGAGGCTGTCCAGGGCCTCTCTCACAAATAAGGGTACTGGGGGCTCGCCTTAGGGGGAAACTGGTGTTGGAGGAGGAGGAATAGCTAGCTCTGCTATTGGTGGGGGAACTCCGTGTCCACGGGAGGTGGTGATACTGTAGTGGCTAGAGTGGTGGAGGGTCCTGCCTTAGAAGATGTCTTCCACTTCTTTAAGTGAGTCCCTTCTTGAAGCATCTTCCGGATAGTTAATTGTCCTATCTCGACCCCTTGCTTCAATATGGTGGCATCCTTGGGGGAAGGTAACCCCACAAATCTCCAAGAGGTGTGTGATCATCACACCATAAGGAAGTAGTTGAGATGAGCTAGAGTTGCAGGCCTCTAAAATGATGATGTGGCAAAGGATGGCTGCTACGTCGACATCCTTCTTTATAAGAAGGGAGTAGATAGTATGCACCATTGCGTTGGGCATGTTGTTGTCGTGCTTTATGGGAAATAGGTTGTATGAGAAGATAAGATTTAATAATCACACCTCAAGTAGGCACTCAGTAGCCTGTAACTTCCTGAACCAGGTTGTGCTTTCGCGACCAAGGACCTTCGAGATGACCGCCTTGTCAAGCTCCTCAGGTGGGAATCCACAGCTTGGCCAGTAGGCCTGGCTATCCTAAGTAGTGTGGAAACAGCCGATGGATCGATGTCCATCTGAACTCTATACACCTTTGTATGAAAGGTGAGGTCTTCGAGGCTTGAGTTGTGGATGTTTGACCAAAACACCTAAACCGCTTCTTCTTGGACTTCTCCCTTGATAGTCATCAAGGATTCCCATCCGCCAGGAATTAGTGTGTACCCCACAAGAGTGTCAAAGAAAGTGTTCTCGTGTGTACCCCATAAGAGTGTTAAAAATAGTGTGTGTAGTTGGCGAGGCATGAGTTTTGAACTAGTAATTTTGATGTAGTTGGGGCCTTTCCTTTATCAGCAATCCTCTTTGGTGAAGCCATGAAAATGATTATATAGAGGATTTTGGAATGAAAATTACAAGGAAAACACACTAGAAGAGAATGATTAAGAGGGAAATGAGGTAGATTTGAATCTCTTTACATTTTAAGCCAACTAACGGTTCGTTTCCTGTTGGAACCGCCATATTAGATCGATCTGGCTATGCCGGATGGATTTAGAGGAATCCGAATCAATCCGGATGTGCTGAAAATGCTCAAATTTGCCTTAATAGATTAATTTTTGCACTTTTAGCCTCCTCCTTATTTGAACGATCTCTTTTACTTATGCTTCTCCTATGGATGTGACTTTCTTTGTGTGAAGAGTGACTCCCCCTCACTTAAACATTTCATGATTGCTCAATCAATGGTTTTGAAGAATTTAAGTAGGCAATCCATTCATCTAAAAGGGTTAGGCATGATCAAAGGCATTAATATTTGAAGAACATTAATATGCCCTTGAGGATACTTGAACACACTGAGGATTCCCTTAACAAGGGATCTCCTAGTTAGAACCTATGCACATCCTTCTTGTATCTACTCCATCCTTTTGAGCCACATTACAAGCTTCCATCTCATGCTTGATGGATTTTATGACAAGGCCCTTATTGTTTGTCCTTAACCCTTTGACAAGGAATTCATCACTGTCCTTGTCCATAATCCCACACATATCCCTTTTTAAGTACATACCATAGCCTTTGTCATATATTTGGCTTATATAAATTAGATTGTTCTTTAGGCCTTTCATAATTAGGACATTGGTATAAGTGGGGATACCAAAAGCCTCTATGGTTCCCTTTCCAATGATCTTGACAATGTCTTTATCACCAAATGTGACACTCTCACCTCATAGGACCTTTGTGATGACCCTTGAGAGGATACTTTCACCTTACCTTTACGGGATGCTAGTGCATTTGCCTTTCCCATGGCTTTCACAAAGATATTCTTAGTCTTTTGTGTGGAGAAGGTGTGATTAACATTGGAATTGGATCCAAGTCTTCTCATGTTCTTATGTTCTCTTCCCCTAGAAAGCTTCTTCTCAAAATTGTCATTTTCTTGTACTAGCATGGAAAGTGACTTTTTCTTGTCCTTTTCAAGATTTTTGAATTGCTTGAGATACTTTAAGGACTTCCTCTAATTCCATCTCTTATGAGGTTTTTCTTCTTCATATTCATTTTTCCCTTAGTTTGTTGTTATGAATTTACAAATGGGAAAATATAGGTGGACCACATGATCTTGATACACATATAGGTCCGAGATAAGAATTATCCATAATAGACATGACTGCCATGTATTATGGATCAAAATCAATGACCATTGCATAGATATATCTATTAGTGTAAATGTCATGCATAGAAGTATAAGAATATGCATGGTAGGTCATAGAAACATAAGTAACATATAAGGATGTACATATTAGTAATAATATGTCACAAGTGATCTAATGATGTTCATAAGTAAACATGTGATCACTATAATCGGACTAAAGACATGCATGTATATGCCATATATGCTCTAGGTGCACTAGGGTGACTTTCACACACACACACACACACACACACACATATATATATATGTGTGTGTTTGTGTGTGTGTGTGTGTGTGAATATGCCTTTCAAGAGAAAGTCATCATAATCTGTATGATAAATACTTTTGCATAGTAGATAATGAATAGTCTTATGCACATATCTTGAGCTAATTTTTCATAAGCTTTTAAGATTTTAAGTTGCATTTGCTTAAGCCATGGAATCCAAGAATGTGAAATAATATTTACCTAATATGCCTCTACACATGCTTGGAATAATTGGCACCTTTACTTTCTTTTAGTCACTTGATAAATGATCAACACTCTTTATGACTTCCAATCAAGGAATTCAATCAAGTATTGATGCCATTTACTTGGGCTTATTCCTTGGTTACTAGGTTGGCTTTGTTCTTTGAGTCAAGATCATCTATCTAGCCTTTTTATGATCTATTTGTGATCATTCCTCTAGGATTCTTTCAATCCTATTTGTAGGGCTTAGACCCAATCTTGGATCATCTAGAACCCTCTTTCCTATGAGCTCTATTAGGCTTTTTTCAATGTCAAGATATCATCTTGACATGCCTTCACTCCTATTTAGGATGTGAGTTCATCTTTCTTTATCCAAATTTTCTTTACCCATCTTTCTTGGGTTTTATTTCTTTTGAATGAATCATTTTCTTTTTCTTTTGAAAGAGATATTTGGGTTCTAAAAATGGATTTTTCCTTTTTAAAATTCTTCCATTTTGAGTCTTTTGAGCATGTGTTTGTTTCATTTTCTTAGACTCTTAAGGACCTTGGGTATGCAAGTCCCTTTGCCTTTTGATGCACCCAAACTTGAAATGACCCTCCAAGCCACAATAGTAACATGTGATTGGAGTTCTTCGAGAATTCGAGACACTATATCTAAAAGGTAGGTCGTAGTCTATCAATAGGCTAGTTACTTCCTCTTTCTTTTTAATAGTAGATTTGTTTTTGTAGGAAGAATGTCTTTCACCATACATCATGGCTTGTGGAAAGACATTGGTCTTGCTTTTACCAAAAGCATTCTTAGGGCATTTCGTATATGTAGGAGGTTGAGGTCTTTTAAGGCTAATTCCCAACCTTCTTCATTCCTTTCTTTCTTTGCCCAATGTTTTTGCTTTCTTTACATTTTCATGGGCAATGAGACTAAGAGATTTCTTCTCATGCTCTTTTACCTCATTTACTTGAGCAAGTAGATCAATTGATCTTTTCAACAGTTCGGAGCATGTGAGGTCAACACTCTTTTTGTTCTCTTCTAGAGATTTAACTTTTTGTTCAAGTTCTGGAGTCTTATTGGATAAGATTTCATTATCTTTAAC
This sequence comes from Platanus orientalis, assembly GCA_025762735.1. NCBI lineage: Eukaryota > Viridiplantae > Streptophyta > Magnoliopsida > Proteales > Platanaceae > Platanus > Platanus orientalis. The sequence continues at coordinate 12,971 of JAOXJP010066026.1, read as the reverse complement.
TAGTTTACTCTTTTCTACCTTCCTATTTATTTTTTCCAGGTTGAGGAACATTTTTGCCTTACTTAGTTTCTCCTTTAGAAAATTTATATTTCCTTCTAAGGTTTAATGATTTTCTCTTGAGTTGGAAGCCAAAGACCTCAATTCTAATTCTCTTGTTCTTTTTTTTAGTCCTTCATTTTTGTTTGAGAGATTAGAATTTATAATAAGTTGCTCATTCTTCTTAACTAGGCATTTAGATTGATTTTCATCGATGTTGTGAAGTTTTAGTTCTAAAGAATTTACCTTCCCTTTTAATTCATTTTCTAACTCTTTTAAGTTTTCATTTTCTTGAATTAGATCTATGGTCTTGTTTTTAAATGCCTTGGCAGTCTTGGCCAATTCTATATAGAGTTGGTTGAAGGCTTCTTAGATGTTTTTTTCATTCTCATCCTCATCCTCTTCTCTATCACTTATGGATTCATTTTCATTGAGTGAATCCTTAGACGTACTAGAGACCATAAGGACTTTGGATTCTAATGATGTGTCTTCCTTACAAGATACTGTTTCATCTCTTGATGAATTTGGAACACTCTCATGGGTCTTTTCAATAAGATCTCATGCTTCTTTAGCAGTTCCCAACATGCCTATTCTATAGAGATCGTTTAGACTCAGGGCATGATGTAAAGCACTTAGTGCTTTGTGATTAGCTTCATAAGCTTCCACTTCAGACTCTACCCACTCGCTTGGGCGTGTAGAAGATTTAGTGTAGCCTTTCACTACTGAGCCCCACACTTGATGGCCTAGAGATTTTAGGAAGATGGTCATATAGGCTTTCCAATAAATGTAGTTCATCCCATTGAAGTAAGGAGAGTAGAAATTGACCAATCTTCATTTCTAGACATTTTATTGTTTTTCAGAATGCTTCGAGGATTTCGCTAATAGGTCTTCCTCTAGGAATTTTGATATTTCCACTCTAGTGGTTAGACCATTTATGAGCAGTCTCGCTCTGATACCAATTAAAGTTCTAATGTTGATCCTAGAGGGGGGTGAATAGGATATTCTTTTCAATTACCCCAAATTCAATTGGTTGTATTAAATAATTAGGTTGTTCTCAATGTTTGATTGCAACTGAAATGTGCACATGTATATGAATGTGTTTAATTGTATTGCATGTGAGATTGTATCAATACGTGCAATGCTTGACAATAAGAATAAAAAATCAAAGGATAAACCATAATCAATCACAATATACATAAGATGTATAGTGGTTTACTTCAATAGCCTACGTCCACTCTCAAAAGCTCACCACCGAGCCAAATAATTTTATTAAGATTGATAGTATTATAATTAAGGCTAAAATTAATAAAAAGCTTAATCTACTTACCAAGCAAGCTTCACCCGGTGTCTCCGGCAAAAGAGCTATGAGTGCACACTACTAGTGTCTTTGGTGGTAGTGTCAATTCTCCCGGTGTCTCCGGCAGGAGAGGTCTCAATACTTTAATGAAAAGTGAAGGGCAAAGATTACTTCTTTGAAGGTTGGTGTTGCCTTGTACATAAGATGGAGTTGTTCTTCCTTGAGCAAGATGTAACTATAGCTCCCCAATTACTTCTTAGTTGACTTCTCAAGTTGGTTGAGCCAACATTGGTGGGTTGCTCTTCCTTGTGCAAGATGTGACACACAATCCCACACTTTTTCTTCTTCGGTTTTCTTTTTGAACAACCTTTGTAGCCATCCTCCAAAAGATATGCCTTAGCAAGGTTGGAGAGGTGGCAATGGAATGGTCTTGGGTATAGATTTACCTATCTAAGCATAGTGAGAGATTCTTCAAAGATTAGAATGATTAAATCTCTCAAGATCTACCACAATAGACAAATTAAGCTTTCAAGCATATGAGATTTTTGCAAGAACCATTAAATTGCTCATGGGAGCTCATCCTCTTTTATATTGGATGAGAATAATGCTAGTCCATTAGATTAGAACATCCTCAAATGATCAAATGATATTAGTCATTGATTGGAAAAGGATTTATAAAGTTTAGACTGTTATATAGTGTTTTCGTAACTTTGGATCGATCCAAATGCAAAAAATACTCAGAACCTACAACCTGAGTGTTGCTAGTTCGATCCCGGATTGATCCTAGATCGATCCAAATAAGTTTGGATCGATCTAAATAATTTAGATCTAAGTGGATCTATCTAAATCCCATGTATTGGCTTCTAAAACCTTAGAAATGCTACAGAGGTCTTTGGATCGCCCCTCCATGGTCTGGGAAGGTCCTACGACCTTTAGAACCTTTCCTAGGACCCTTGATTCACTTAGACTACTTCACAATAATTGATTTACCTTACAAGCTCTTGAAGTAATACATGAATCCTTCGGGACGATTTGTTGACTCCTGGATTGTCCTCTTATAGCTTTCTTGGTACTTGATGATGATCTTCATGATGTATGAACCCAAGAACTTCTTAGACTCTAACATGACTCAGTTCATGACCTAGTCTATACATCGCATGTATTTTACAATTCGTGGAATTTACAACATATTACATTTATAGAACACTCCAAATGGAGTTAGAATGCTTAAAACTAAACTGGCAAGAAACACTATCTAGTTTGGAGCGCTCCAACCCCAAAATGGAGTGCTCTAATAATTCTTTGAAAATTTTTTTATGAGAGAATTACTCCCAGTGGAGTGCTCCAACATTAGTGGAGCCCTTCAAACTGGGTGAAACATTTCAAATTTGAAATCTACGTTCCAAATTTGTTGTTCATTTTGGATGATTCCCATCTAAGGGTTGTGGTGAGCCACGACCCCAATAAAAGAAATTTTTTTTTCTCTTCTAAACCTAAGGGTTTAAGGGTTTTGTGAAAGGAAAAGAAAAAAAATTGATTTAAACAAGAAGAAAAGTTTTACAAGCTCTACATTCTCTATACACTTTCATTCAAGCTTCTAAGCTTTCAAAAAAGAAGAAGAGAATTGGTTATCTCTCTTATGACCACAAAGGAGGTTTTCTTTGCAAGAAAAGAGGAGATGAAGGTTAATGACAATTGCTCCTACACTTCCTAGCATTCAAACTCCCAACCTCAAGGTTAAGGTAAAACTTAGGTTAATATTTCAGAGTTTAGATATATTGTAGCTAGTACTGTGGTTAGCTTGCTTATCTAGACTACTAATCTACTTGTGAATCCTTGGCCTTCCTTTTGTCACTCTATTTATTGGCCTTCCTTTTGTCCTTCTAGCACCTTCAACTTGGATTGTCTCACTCTTTCTCATTAGCATAATCATTGGTCTTTGTTGCACATGACCAAATCATCTCAGTCAACTTTCCCTCATCTTATCACCTATTGGTGCTATACCTGAGCTCCCATGAATGGATTTATTCCTAACACTATCCTTTCTAGTCTTGCCACTCATCCTCCTTTCAGCCACACTCATTCTATGTACATGTCCTTTGTTGGTTGCCCAACATTCTACTCCATAAAGTAGGGTTGTCAACAGTCGAATACGAATTGGACATAGGCATATTCGTATCTGTATTTGTTTATTTATTCAAATATCGGATTGAATACGAATATTTTACAGATATTTATGAAAACAATAAGGACCTAAGAATTATAGAGATAGAAGACAATTGATAGAACAACAAGAGAATGGGGAACTGGCTACTAGGAGCTTTCTTTCATTCAAATTGGGAATGGGAAATGAGAAAAGGGTTAAGGTTAAGGTTATAGTATTCATATGTTGTATTCTATATAACATGTCCTACAATATTATATTATAAATATTAATTACATATTAATATCAATGGATTCAAATATTAAGTCAAATAATCGAATCTGATATAGATGCATTTGAATCGGATACGAATCGAATATGGATAACAATAAGATAGTTGACAGCCCTACGATAAAGCATGGATGGTCTTATAGTTGTCTTATAAAAAATTTCCTTCAATTTTAGTGGTATTTGCTTATCTTACAATATTCTAGAAGCACCTCTCCACTTCAACCATCCTGCTCTAATTCTATGAGTCACATTATCTAGAAAATCAATAATATCTCTAATTTCCTCAGTTTTAAATTTAGGCTTGCTATCATTTAGACAAATTTCACAATGTTTGTGTTTATTTGGAAACATTATGTATGGTCTTCCACCAAATAGTGTGAAGCTGGTTGTGATTTATTGATTCCTAAATGATTATGTTGCTTTGGAATGATCGGCATTTTCTATCATTTGATAGGCAGCTTTCCTTTTATTTTATCAAACAATGAATATAAACTGGGTTTCTATCTCATAAATTACTTTGTAATGTTTTTCTATCATACAACATTCCAGATATAGTGGTTAGGTGCGCTGAAACTGTTAACCCGTCTGTTAGTGATTTCTTGTTCATTTGTCCCTTTAGTTTCTCTAAAATAATGAAAGCAGACTTTTAGAAGGGTATGTATATGGCCCAAAATTATTTAATCAATCTAATCAGACAATGTCTATCATCTAATTAATGACCAAAGTTAATGAAAAATGTCTCTATATGAACAGGTTAGTTGATTAACAGTCACCATATCTCATTGTTCGTTTTAATTGTATAGTTGTGTAGTGTAGCATTAAGCATAAAAGAAATAGAATATTCTACTCAAGATCTGTAAATTTGAATCGTCAGGGAAAAATAGGTAAAATTTCAAATCATTGATGTATTCGTGCCATTCCAATGTTTTATATATATTCCTAATATCTATATATATATATATCACAAAGAGTAAAAGAAACCAATTTACCTAAAATTACTCAAGAATGACTTTCAAAAACAAATTAACTCGGACTCAAAAGTCTCAGCTGGGATTAGGTACAAATGAAGTTTGTACTAATGCGTGCAAACAGCACCAAGGAGCTGATGCATCAGTGCCGAAAAGTGACTTACACTTTTTAGGGGGTGCTGAACACTTTTCAGCACTGATGTGTCCACCCCCGGTGCCATTCACATGCATCAGTACGAACTTCAATCGTACCTAGTCTTCTCGGCAAAAGCCTTAGAAGTCAAAACATGCTAAATAGAAATTTATTAATACTTTTTTATTTTTTTGAAAATTTGTATTTTAACCCCTGAAATGCCTGTTTTTTTAAAGCCTCAGTTCAGCTATCCATTAGACTTCCCATCATTGTCGTTGTTGTAATGCTTGTCAAGAGGAACAAAATGAGTATTCTAAGTCTTGAAACCACAAAGTTATGGCTGTTTGAAGTTAGACCATTTTATTGTGTTTCGGGCTTGATTTCTTGCAAATCTTATTTTTCTTAAATCTTTTTTCTTTTTAGATAATAACTTCTTTTAGGTTGGGCTATTTCGTTATAAAAGAATCAACACCTTTTTTAGAAGCATGCTGAACCAGCTTATAATGTGTATAAAAGAGCTAAATTAGAATTTTCTCATTCTTTTAGCCTTTGTGCACGTTGGTTTTTGGAGATAGCTTGACCCTTTCTTAACAAAATCTTGTCTTATATATATTAAAAAAAAAACTCTAAACTTATCATTTGAAGAAATTGCTTTACTAACTATTTTATATCTATTATACATAAAGGGAGAAAATGTCCTGTCTAGGATTTGGTGTCCAAGACACTAGGAGATGTCATGTGGAATAAAATGGGTGGGAATTTGAAATTTCATCTAACCCCTGCCCATTTTATTCCATGTGAAGTCCCCTTATGCCCTAGACACCAAATCCTAGATAGAACATTTAGTTTGTTTGTGTCATAATGAATCCCTAAAGCTCTGGGGGATTCAGGATCCATTGGAAACATCCTCCACATTAAATTTTCTCTAAGTTACAAGGGACGTTCAGACGGTAAAGTAAAAGAAGAAAAATGAAGGTATAAGATCTGTTGTAACAAATTTTTATAGCCTTTTGTAGAATGAACAAAAAATTAAAGAAAAAGACCCAAAAAAAAAAAAAAGAATCATGTTAAAAGACCAAAAAAATCCATTTTCCAATTTTTAGTTCAGGCTGCAAAATATTTTGTGATAGCTGATCTTTTACCCAAAAAAAGAAAGAGAAAGAGAAAGAGAGGAATTTACTTTAGTTAAAACTTAAGAGCACCATACCGCCAAGCGCTTGGAATTTGGTATGACCCTTATTGAATGACCAAGGTCCGCCCAGCATCAGGGGTGAAGACCTGGGCTGAACACATCAGCATTTATTTGGGGTGCTTTTCATTTTTTGACACGGATGTGTCCGCTCCTGGTACCAGGCTGACCTTGGTCTTTCAGTAAGGGTCGTACCAAAATCCTGATGGCCAAATAGGGACCCAACATTACCTGGGCTGCTCCTGAAAGGGAATAACTTGGTGGGAAGTGGGGTGGCGTGCACCCTAAGTCATGGCGCCAAAATTTTCGCCCAAAATTTAAAATTCAGCTGGAGTGGCGCGTGCAGTGAATACCACCGTCACCACCACGGTTCTTTTAAATGCAGAGGATCCTTTGCCCCTTAAGAGACTACCTAGGTCATCTAACACTTGAGTATTTTGCAGGTGAGTGCTTGCATCAATCAAAAATGCCAAATTTCAAGTAAGTGGAACTCCAAATCAACCAATTCTCTCCATTTCCTTCGATTAGAAATCATAAACTTTGAAGATCTAACATTTTGTACTAATTCCTAGTTTTATAACACAAAACACGTCGAAGTATTTCCTTCTAATTTTATGGAATTCTCTTTTTGGGTTTTGGTATGTTGTTGGGGATTTCCACTTACAAATTACAATTGAACCGCTCTGAGAATTTCATTTATTAATTTCCTCTCTTATGGGGTTCTCATTTATTCTTCTTCCTCTTTTGATTGAGAATAGAGAAAACTGACATCGATTGGATTAGGGTGTGCTGGTTCCTCTGTCAAAGATTTCTTGTTTATTTTTTCTCTTTTTGATTGAGAATAGCGAGAACTAAGATAGATCCATTTGTTGTGCTGAAACCTGTTAAACCGTGAGCCAAAGATTTTTCGTTTATTTTCTCTTCAATTGCTCTACAAAAATCTTGGCAAGCTACCACAAGGGTCTGTACACATGCCAAAAAGAATTTAATTAAACCAATCAAGCCATGCTAATAGGTCAGGAGATAATCAGTCATTACATTCGATGGCTAAAATTTATAGTGTGAGTAAGTCTGTCAATTGGGCCAGGCTGGCCCAAAGCCTGGCATGCCTGGCCCAAAAAATTGGGCTGGACTGAGTTTGGGCCCAACCCTTAGGCTCGAAACTTTATTTGGGCTGATTTTGGAAGGCTCAATCTCAGCTTGACCCAATCCAAACTAGTTAGCAAATAACAATTTTATTTATATGCTATGATATTAGGCTTATATATATTCTTTATTCCTTTTGAATCCATATATTTTTAACAAATTTACTATCATCAAATAGTTCAAATGTATACTGTAAAAAAAAAAAAAAAAAAAAAATCTCATACAATATGCATTTAAAAAATATTATGGGCTTAAAATTAACCTAAAAATTTTTAAAAAAGTTTTATTTAGGTAGCCCGAACTTAGCTCGAACCCTATTGTTTTAAAATGGGCTGAGTTTGGGCCCACCTTTTAGGCCCAAAGTTTTTATTTAAGCGGAGTTTAGTTAGACTTTGGCCCGGCCTGATTGACAACCCTAAGTGTGAGGGATAATTGAGTCATTTTACGTTCCCAAAGCTCAATGCGGTCCATAGCCCGTTAAAACAGGTGTGAAATCATCTGCAACACTCCCCCTGATGGGACACTCGCGGGGAATAAAAAATCTCCAAAAAGTGAATTGATTCCCCCCGAGTGTCCCATCAGGGGGGTGGCACAGATGATTTCACCCCTAAAACTGGGTTGATATCATCTGTGCCACCCCCCCTGATGGGACACTGGGGGGGAATCAATTCACTTTTTGAAGGTTTTTGATTCGCCCTCCTGAGTGTCCCATCAGGGGGGTGGGGCAGATGATTTCAAGCCCCTTAAAACATCCACTATTTGATTGTTGAAAAACCTCTTCTTCCTAGCCTGCCATATGTGCCTGACATGTAGCTTGAAATATGTTGGTTTTATGTCAATCATTATTGCACCCATTCTTTGGAAGCTTTTGCTGGTGTTTCCTTACACAAAGTCCCAGTGATGAGCCAAACAATCATATTACGCAAAGTGACAGTCAAAGAAGAAATGATTCAACGTTTCTGTTTCCAAGCCACAAAATAGACAACGGGTATAGTTTATTTTTGTCATTTTAGTAGAAGTGCTCTGAATCGTAAGTGTATATCATTCCACAAGTTCAGTTTCATATAAGACCCTACCCCATTGAAATCAATTTTAGTTTTAGTCATGGTGATCTCCTAGAAGACCGGTTTTAGTAAATGTTTTGCCATATAATTATTAGGGGCGCTAATAATAGTCCCATATGCACACTAACGTGATATGTTTTGTATGTTGGTTATAAATAAGAGAAATGCAACATATTTTATGTAGGCTGCCTTTGATTCAAGGAATTGAAATTAGCATGTAGAATTGAAAATTATAGAAATGAATTTTGCAGATTTATAATTCCACTATTTGAAAGCCAATATTGAATGGATGGAATTGGGCAGAGAATTGGAATAAACTCATTCAAATTCGAGAGGGGCAGGCAGCAACGTGAGTAGAAATAACGGTTCAGAAATACAACGATGAAGCCAAAGAAGTCGACTCAGCTCAAAATTTCGATGGTCTTTGTTTCAAAAACGAATCGTATCCAAAGTTGGATGGTTCCTTTTTGTGCTCCTATGGTCTTCAACCAATGAACCCTGCAAATGTGTATTTTTTTTTAAGAATAACCCTGCAAATGTCTCTAAACCCTCATTAGAAGTACATAGCTCCCCATGTTTTTCTGTTCCATGAGACGGTGAGAAAGGAAAAAGAATTTCCTCTGGTTGAAAACGGACACCAAAAAACATAGAATAGTACAATAGTATTGACATTCTTCTGGTTGAAGCTTAGAACTTTGTCAAGAAATACTCCATCCAGCTCTACAGGTGCAGCACGGAAGATCAATGGAGGAAAATGAAATTGAAGAGGGTTGAGGAAGAGATGCAAAGTCATAGATACCTCCATGAAAGGGTAAAGAGAAGAGGGAAGGGCTATTGGCACCCCCTAAATTGATCACCACACCCCAGAACTTACAATCCACCCTTTTTTGCTCATAACACCCCATGTATTTTAGAAATTACCCTCTCAAAACCTAAACCTCTTTTTAAAATACCTTTTCCTCACCACACTCCCCTCCCTCTCTCTTCTCTCTCCCTTCGTAAAAGCACCGAATGAACATTCTCTCCCTCTTTCTTCTTCCTCCTCTCTTCCTCTCTTTTTCTTCTTCCTCTCTTCTTCCTCTTTTCTTCCTGCCTCCGGCCAACGCTACCCAAATCCGGCACCTGTTGGACATTGTTGCTGCCACCATCACCGCAACAAGAGTACGTCCCGCCGCCGTAGCGCAGGTAACCTTTTTTTTTGTTTTGTTTTTCGGTTTTTGTCTGTTCTAAAGAAAGAAAAAAAGAATATTATTGGGTTTTTTTATTCTTTATAATTAATTAGAAATAACAAAATTGAATAAAAGATTCTAAAAAAATGAATGGCATAAAATGGTTAAACATAATAACTTCAACAAAATTATAAAAACTAAAATTAAATATAAATAAATAAAATACAAAATCAAGATTACAAATAAAACGATTAACTAATGAACATAAAAAAATAAAGAAAATTAAATAGATAAATAATAAAAATAAAATTAATGGCTTAGAATGGAAGAAGGTGATGGCTTTAAGAAAATACTTATCATGAAATAAAATACCAATAAATCAAGTTAAAAAATAAGATAAAATAAAATAAATTTAAAATCTATATGATAACAAAATTACTAATTAATAAGCATTAACTAAGATTATAAAAAAATCTATACATACAAGTATTTAACATTAATTAATGAAAGATTAAAAAAATTAATCTACAGAAATGAGGTAGTTGTACATAAGATTTATGAAAATAAAAAAAAATTAATTGAAAACACAGATAATGTAAAACGAACATGTAGGCGGTGACCAAAGGTTTGTCTAAAAAGCTAAGTTTAGTTTGATATTGATTGTGGAGCGGAACCAAAGGATGAGGAAGAATAGCCTTGGTTGCTTCGAAAATATCCCATCAATTATGGAACCATGAGTGAAAAGCAGAAGTAAAAGAACTGGCAAAGGAGAGGAACCAAGTGTTGTTTTGCCAAGATCTGGTTTCGTCCTCGACTATCCAGACATCCGAAAATTTGACTTCATCCCATCTAATGGTTTTTGGGACATAAATGTTATGTTGAGAGTTGATTTGGAATAAGGTGATTTCACCATCGGATTTGGGCATGATAAAATTTGGGAAGATTGTGTTCATTATTTTATAATGGACACAGTAGATAACCGTCAAGTAGTGAGACCCTAGTTTCATATCAAATCCTTGAGTATAAATGCTCAAGGTGGTTGCTTTATGGACATTTGAATCTTGAAACCTTACCCTCAGATCTGGTCCACAATTGAAATAAGCTGGCCCCTGATGTAGACTAGTTTCTATGAACTCGAAGAGTTGATCTGAGGGATTATTATGTTTGGCATCTCTTACTGTACACAAAGAAAAAAAAAGAAGAGAAAGGAAAGGAAAGAAGGGGAGCTACAATGTGTCCCTCTGCATCCCCATACATAAAAAAATAAAAAATAAAAACAAATAATAATAAGACGATAAAGGAGGCATTTGATGGATTTGACATGAAATCCAAATTCTGGCAAATTCAGATAAAAGAAGAGATAGGTATAAAACTGCCTTCGTCGTTTATTTCGGACAGTACAAATGGAATGTCATGCCACTTGAACTAAAAAATGCCCCATCGGAATTTCAAAAAATAATGAATGAAATATTCAATTAATCTTCTACATTTACCATTGTTTATATAAATGATGTTTTGGTTTTCTCAAATAATGTTGATCAACACTTTAAGCATCCATATATATTCTTCAAAATGGTAAAACAGAATGACTTAGTGATCTCTTAAAGGAAAATCAAACCTTTCCAAACCTCAATCCAATTCCTTGGACATCAAAATTTTCAAGGACAAATCACTCCAATCATCAGAGTGATAAAATTTGCAGAAAATTTTTCATACAAAATAACAGATAAAACTCTGTTACAAAGATTTTTGGGTTGTCTGAATTATATTTCAAATTACTACAAAAACCTAGCAGAAGAGAGAACCATATTAACTTCTAGACTGAAAAAGAACCCTCCTAAGTGGACTGAGGCACATACCTCGGCAATCCAAAGAATCAAACAAATGGTAAAAAATTTACCATGTCTTTCGATTGCAAACCCGTCTTTTCCAAAAATTGTTAAGACAAACGCCTCAAACAAAGGATACAAAGGAATCCTCAAACAAGTAAATAGTTCTAAAGAAGAACTAATCATGTATCATTCCAGACAGTGGAATCTTACTCAAGTAAAGTATTCCATCATCAAAAAGGAGATCCTCTCCATCGTCAATTGTGTAAATAAATTTCAATCTGATCTAGTAAATCAAAAATTTCTTTTAAGAATAGATTGCCGATCTACTAAATTTATCATTCAAAAGGATGCTAAAAATTTAGCTTCCAAACAAATCTTTGTAAGATGGCAAGCTATTTTATTAGTTTTTGAATTTGACATAGAATACATCAAAGGAACTGATAATGCACTCCCTAACTATTTCTCTTGTGAGTTTTTGTAGAGGCAAACAGACCATGTCTCAAAGACATAGCTTCAGTCAATTTGGCCATCCTAAAAGGAAAATAATGGTCGAAGACAACAACTTAAAGTCCTCTAAAACAATTTTGCCAAACGGTTCGGTAGTAAATTCTACCCCATATCGGAAGAAATATTCCCTTCAGGTTTTTCCTCCAGAACCATTGGATATTCAATTGGGTCTAAGGGACGTTATCTTGAAGTACCTTCCCTAGGGTCAACATTTGATCCCCATGGCATCTGACTACCATAGAGAATACTTCGAACAAATTCTAAAAGAAACTGGAAGTGTTCAATTTACTCATCACTTGAGCAACAAAAGCTCGCATGAGTATGCTTTCTCAAAATTTCAGATCTTAAAGATCGTTTCTGTTCAAGATTGGGAAAGGGAGATGATTTATCTCCACAAGTCTAAAAGACTACAAGATAGACATTTTATCGAAAATCTCTGGTACAATTACTTTGATCATGTTCGGGCTTGGGAGTAAGTGTTTTTTTTATCAAAATCATAAACTAAAGCACACTTGGTTCCTCTTCTTTGCCAGTTCTTTTGTTTTTGTCTTCCCCTCTTGGTTCCACAATTGGTGGGATATTTTCGGAGTAACCGAGGCTATTCTCGCAGATTAAATGTTAGGTATAAATTACCTAATGTCCACACTTGCAACCAAGGAACTTGTTTAAACACCATGTTCATATTGGTAAAAGATCTAAAACAAGATCTTATCCTGCGAACTCCCTTCTTACAACAGATAAAACCTTTTTCTGTCGATAACCAAAGAATCTCCACTACCTTAAATGGTACAGGAGTAAGCTTTCTCTTCTGCTTAAAGCCAAAGATGTCTCTAATGGAGACTTTAGAACATGATTTAAAGTTAAAAAAATTCATAAATCACATAAGAGAAGATATTTCCTACAAAAGGATAGATGAGTAGATAAAATCCGCTCCAATTCAAAAGAAGATTAAAAATCTTCATAAACAATTTAAGCAAGAACTTTGCTCTGAGCTCCCTAATGCCTTCTGGCATAGAAAAAAATACTAGGTATCTCTTCCCTACATTAACAAATTCAATTAAAAAGATATACCTACAAAAGCTTGACCCATACAAATGAATGATAGGTTAACATAAACCTCAACAACAACAACAACAAACAGCCTTATCCCAACTATTTGGGGTCGGCTACATGAATCCTGTTACGCCATTCCGCTC
>JAOXJP010066005.1:0-15487 GCA_025762735.1 Platanus orientalis | reverse complement strand
AATACACTATGAAAGGTGAATATTCGCTCAAACACACCGACATTGTACATCATGTTGACAAAAAAATGAATTTTTATAATGCACTTAATGTTTTATGTTGGTATAGGAATATATTGTGTCGGTCCTAGTAGACATGGATATATGTTGGAAGATATTTAAGATATTTCGAGATATTTGATACCATGAATTTTATAATGCACTTAATGTTTTATGTTGGTATAGGAATATATCGTGTCGGTCCTAGTAGACATGGATATATGTTGGAAGATATTTAAGATATTTCGAGATATTTGATACCATGGTCACATATCACTTCTCTACATTCTTCCTCCACCTCACTTCCTATTTCCTATAAACCTAAATTCCCACTCTCTTGAAAACCTTCACCTCATTAGAACTTATCATTATTTAGTTCCTTGTTCCCTCCCTTATCACATTCTTCTCTTTCCTATGCAATCTCCTTTCATTTCCCATGCACATCATCAATTCCCATTCAACCATTCCCTTGTCTCCATTAGTCCTAATCAAGTAAATCCATTTTTCCATTGTCATTCATTTAGTTTCCATGCAATCCCCTTTTTTTTCCATTTACCCATGAAAACCATCGAAAACTTCATGTTAAGTGTTAGTTCATGCATCATTCTCTTCCTAACATCTATATATACCTCTTAGGTAGTTTTCTCCAACAACGGAATTCCTTGAAAAATCCTTTAAGAAGCTCCTTCAAACCCATAGAGTGAAGTAGAAACCCAACACATCTCCAAGTTCCATATCATGTGCAAGTGGTGGTTCATACAAGTGATATATTGCTTTCAAGTTATATAATATACATCTTTTCCCCCATATCTTCGTCTATTTGATTCTTCTTCTTGTTTTTAGCTGTGAGTCCTTGGGCTAGTGTGACTTTGTTTACACTATTTGAGAAGCTGTTGTTCTGGATTTTGGCTTCCGTCTTTCTCCATAGAGCTGCTGAGGGTTAGGTTGATGATTCTTATTGTGCCTCACATTGTTTCAATCACTACCAAGGAAAGGCGTCAGGTGCTTACTTGCAGCAGTTACGATGGACAATGTCAATGCTCAGGTGGTTTCTGACCTGTTTTGGAGACCATTGAAGGCGCTTTGTATGAGCTGATTTGAAGAAAACAATTTCTATGCCCACTCTCTATTGCCGGTCTTGAGAGTATCATCCTAGTCAAGGGAACACTTGTGTCATTCCTCATCCTGGTAACAATGCCTTTATTTATTTTCTGACCTTTTGTGCTAGTCGTTCTAGAACCCATTCCACACACAGATCTCTGTGTGTCTGTGTCACATGCATGTGTGTGTCCAACTCCCTACATGGTAGATTAATAGCTGCTTGACTGTGTGAATTGGTGCCTGCTAAAAGAGATCACCTCTGAAAATGGTAAATGGGCAGCATATTTATTTAAAATTTCTCTTTTCTTGTATATCTTTCTCTGTTGACCAATGGGCTATGGCTCCCATCTCCTAATGTAACAGTGATGGCAACTTGCAACGAGCCTTACTGACATTAATGGACTCTCTCTCTCTCCTCCACACCCCATTCTGTTTCTGTAGTGAACAAGCAAACATGTGTTAGATTCCCCTTTTGATAACCCATATATATGTGTAAAATTCAGATCATAGTACACCTCTATAGATTAAATATTTTATGCTACTGGCATCAGATTAAATATTTTTCTACAATATTTATTAGATTGTTTGATTTAATTCCAGTCCAATAATAAACATTCAAATCAGATGGTTTTTCTTTGAAGGGAATAAATGTTCCATTGAGGATTTTGAATGTCCCACTGTGCCCTGTATAGGGTTAAAACTGTAAAAACAGTTTTCAAAATAAAAAGTAGGTACCCATAAAAATGGGGTGCATAGGGTTAAAACTGTAAAATAAGTGTTTAAATGAACATTTTCTCCCTATTTAAAAGAGGGACCAAATTCAAAAAACCATCACGGGTCAGGCTGTGTGGTGTGAGGACACAGTAGGACATGAAAAATCATGGACAGAACATTTGTTCTCTTTTTATAAGGATATAGTCTTAGTTGCCTAGTTATCCACAATTATCGCATGTAAAGAAATATTAAGGTTTGGTTTTCTCATACTGATCTAATAGTGGAGTGTTGATTTTATTGCCTTCGTGGTGGTGTTAATAATTTATCTTGATAAAGTATGATACTTTATACTTTTGGGAAACATGATATGATATTGATGTTTGTTTATATAAGTAATTATTACCTTCACATGACTCTTAAGTGTGCTTTATTCATGGTCAGTTGCATGTTTAATTTTATGTCATGATTCACTTTATTGTATTGTAGTGGTATTTATTGGTTATAGACTTGAAGTTATGCTGTAAGAACATCCATTACAGCAGGAGTTGACAACTCGTAAGCTGTCGTACATATAGTTATTTACTTCTTATTAGTAATCACCTTTTAACTTGTTATTGCCATTGCATGTCCTTCTTCCTTGTCATTCCATATTATTCTTTTATAATGGCTTTGAAATACATTTCAGATTCTGAATCTGAAAACTAACAATAACATTTAAGCAAATATAATTACAAAGAATGTCACTTAGTAATTCAACCAAACAACTTTTAAAAATTGCATTGAAGGATCATCAAACAGTTGCATACGGGTGTTATCTTCATAAACATGGTAGGGAATACTGACCACTATCAGAAATAAATACATACCTCTTTATGAAGCATATAGGACCATAGCATAGGTCTGACATGTTAGGGGGATTACCTGCTCTAGGATGATCGAAAGAAGAGTCATGGTGAGGAACATGAGTATGAGATAAATCCCTTGTTGCTGCTTGCTTCTTTTGTCTCACATAAACTTGCTCATGGTGGATCTATAGTCTTGTTTTTGCTAAGTCTCCTCCTTTCTAAGAATTCCAACATCAAAGGAACATGAAGGCACATCAAAAGAGTATATTGGCACAGGTAATGGTACCACTGACTAAGTAGAAGACAACTCTTCATTACAGCTCTCCCCCTGAAAAGATGTTTGCAACAAAGAAAAGAATGAAAAGAATGGAGTGAACTCAAAAAGCATGACATCTATAGACACAAAGCACCGCCGAGAGGAGGGATGATTACACTTCTTTCCCTTATAAGTCGATGCATATCTCAGAAATACACATTTGAGAACCTTTGATCTATTTAGATATGTCACTCTTAGACACGTGAACAAAACATTTGCAGCCAAAGGTTTTTAGGAGAAAAAGAAACAACTGAGAGGGTGAGGAGAGTAATTCAATTGGCGACTTGAAGGCTAGGACACGAAAGGGCAACCTGTTCATTAAGTAGGCAGCTATAAGAAGAGAGATCTACCAATATCAAGATGATGGTTTTTCTTTCAATCATTCCATTTTATTCAGGTGTACTTGGACAGATAACATGATGAACAATACCAGACTCACTAAAGTAAGAAGAAAGCACTCCTAACATGTACTCACCTCCATTGTCAGATTGAGGAATTCAAAGTTTGAAATCCAACTGAGTAACCACCATCTTTTGAAAATCTTTAAACACAGAGGATACCTCACTTTTACACTTTAGATGGTAAACCTAAGTGGTTTGAGAGAAATCATCCATAAAGGTAAGAAAATACCGATGTCCAAATAGAGTAGTAGAAGCTGGCCCCACACATTGGAATGTTCAATAGAGAAAGGAAAGTGAACTCTGATTAGTACTAGAGCGGTAAACAGATCAACAATGTTTTGCAGGCTCACAAGGTTCACGTTGGGGAATGGGATGAGAATGATACCATGGATGCAACTGTTGTAGCAAAGAGGAGGGCTGGCCAAATCGATTATGCCACTATAGCAATTCATTGGAACTAGAAGTACTACTATGGGCTGTCTTCAATGGAGGTTGCTAGACATGCGCATCAACAAGTGGTGGAATATCCATCATTTAAGGACCATCTTTCTCATGTCCTCTACCAATTACCTTTTTCGTCATCAAATCCTAAAAGAGACAATAAGATAGGAAAAAAATAACACTACAATTCAAGGATTTCGTGAGTGGTTAATAGATAACAAACTCATGGTAAACTTAGGTACATCTAATACAGATAATGACACTATGCCATTTATAAAAACAAAAAAACAAAAAAAATGATAACACCATATGAGGAGTGGCAGCAATATTTTCCTTTACCAGCGACTGACGACCGAGTCCCATCAGCTATTCGAACTTTTTCTCAGCCATAACAAATATGATAGGTGAAAAAAAGAAAAAGAATACCGTTCATATGATGGGTAGCACTTGAGTTAATGATCCATAGAGGACTAGTGGATTCTTTGTGATATGGAACTAAAATACCAGAACAAGCCAAGGGAAGTTGGGGATGCTGAAACCAAACCAAGATTTGTAGTAGAGACTCTATCTCATCTTGATTGAATTCTGACATGGTCAGTCTTTGCTCAATACTACTTTCATCGCTTTCCTTTGCTATGATAACCACAAGGTACTCTACAGAGCACAAAGACGAGGCTTGATCAATTACACAACTACACAGTCCTATTTCCACAACATACACCGTAAGGTTTTGAAAAAACCAGAAATGCAAAGATTTGAATACAACAACCAATAACACCTTCAAATTACTCAAATGCCAGCACTTTTCGAATGCCTCAATATAGGGTTCAATTACCCTCAACTAGCACAACCAACATAGAGAAGTCCAAACAATGGCAGGATTCACACAAACCAGCCTTGAGAGGGATGATAGCTTAGCACACTAGCTTCGAAGGACTGCACAATCCTTAGATGCATCACAACTCATGAATGGCTTCCAAAAGAAAAAAAATGAGCCAGAATACTTCAAACAATCCAAATCACATCATATAAGCTCCGAACAGTAATATCAACCACCAAACATGAGCACATTGCATCAAAATAGCATCAATCCACATAAATGAGGTTGTATAGGACATCAAGTCTCAAGAACAGGTGACAAAAATACACTGAAATGAGATTCTAGCGTTGGGCGGTAAACGCTTAGCCATATTTTCATCATAACCTTGTCAAATCTCAACCAAACTTCGCAAAACATGTTGTATTAGATCTGTAGTGAAAAACGAACCAAGATATTCTAATTTTTTTTTGTTTCAGAATCTTCTTAATCCAAGCAAATCTGTTGATTTTCAGAAATTTGGAAAATCATTTGAAAAGTCTTGAAAAATGTGTAAAAAATCAAAAACTACTTCAAATGTCTTCGATTCTTTAGCCAAAAAGTCTACAATACTAGACGATCTAAGATCCAAACTTACCTCTCTCATACTACTAATGTCATCATATAGCCTCTTGATGTAAGATACCCCTTTTAAAAGGATCCCACAACAATTAGGGATAAACTACAAATGTCATATAGAAATTAAGAGAACTAGAAGAAAGATGAAATCAAAAACCAAGAAAAAAGTGAGAAAGTAAATTGTGGAAGAAGGTAGGAAAACAAGATGAAAACAAGAACCAAAAAAAGAGTGAGAAAGAAAACAAAGAAAGAAGAGAGGAGATCGAGGGTAGAGTGCTCACCTCATGTGAGGGGTTGAGAGAAAACTTGGGATACCACACCCATTTCAACCCACGCATGTCTTCTTTTCTAATAATCATCTTCAACTGTTTTTCATTAATCTAATGTGGCCTTTTAATAGGCATTACATGGAGAATAAAATAAAATAAAATCCTAAATTCTAGATTTTCTAACAAAATAAAGTAGCCAAATAATAATAAAAAAAACTTCTAAAGAAAAAAATGAATCTTGGTTGACACAATATTTAGCTTGTTGGCTAAGTTATGGGCTTCACAAGATCTCAAATGATCTCCCAAAATATTTTCCACAAAACTTCCTAAAAATCCTAAACTTGCTAGCCAAGGTTTTTCTAAACATAAAAACCACAAAAACTTTAGAGTTTGTAAAAAAACACTATTCCCATTTTTATTGACACTCCTTAGTAATTTGGTCATAATTTTCCGAAATTAGTTTGGATTTGCACAATCTTGGTCTTGTTAGAAAGGTAATTGAATAACCTATCTAATGATACCAAAATTAAGCCCAAAAGTCAAGTTTTGGTCAGAAAAATTGGGTCCAAAGTGAAAAACGGGATTACAACTAAAAACCCCAAAAAATTAAACTAATCATGGCACTATGGGCTTTATTACAAAATTGCCACTAATTAACGCTTCTAAAATAAATAAATAAAATAAACTACTCTACTAGACTTGACAAAGAGTACTATCTATGGTCCTCTAGCTTTTTCTTCTTGACATGGTATGCTCCTACATCATCTTTGATGTCAGCATATGGATTGTTGACATCAGCATGTCTCCTATGGAGCATTCTTTTTGCTCAGTGCCTCTAGATCTTATCTTCTCTTTGGTTCTGATACCAAGTTGAATTCATTAGTTTAGAGTTTAGTGGTGTAAGCCTAAGCTTTTAGTGTTTGATAGAGCAAAGAGAAAGAGACTTGGGGGAAA
This sequence comes from Platanus orientalis, assembly GCA_025762735.1. NCBI lineage: Eukaryota > Viridiplantae > Streptophyta > Magnoliopsida > Proteales > Platanaceae > Platanus > Platanus orientalis. Next base: position 8,975 of record JAOXJP010066005.1, on the reverse strand, counting down.
AATTGTAAGAGTGTAAGTCACTCTCACTACCAATCTATATTTTATTTCGTATATTGTTACTTAACTGTATGGTCCGTATGGAATTAATATACCATACTAATACAAGAACTTTCCAGATACATGAAAATACAACTATACCCATTATACATGAACCGTCCACACTTCCAACATGACACATTTGCTTAACTCTTGATCATTGGGTATTTAAGAACTCAAGTTTTTATTCTTATTGGGGTGGGGGGGGGATACTTCAGATCTGGGGTGGAAACCTGCCTTCACCCAGAAACCGTATATCTACTAACCCACTTACCTACCTATAAACAAAGTAACAAAAAAAAATGGAGGAAGGTAACTGCATTGTCTTAGAGATGCAATGAAGGAATGCATGTCTACCCTCACCTGTTAGAACTTCTGTCACAACGAATTTTGCAAGGGGCTGGTTACTCAGCAGTGTACCCCTGTGCATACTATTTGCTACTCTCCCTGGCCCATGTAGCATGCTGTTGTAGGTTGTACTATTTTTAATGGGCTCTAGGGCTGGATATAGTGGCAGCATGCAGGTCAGCTATTTGACCAGTAAGCCTGCTGGACCCTAGTTGCTAGTCACCATGCCGATATGGGATTCTCTCCAGCTTAGTAGTCATTCTTAAACTAAGGGTTTGACAACCAAAACCCTACTTTTTGTTTCCTCCAAATAGAAATATGAGTATCACTTAATGTAGCCAAAAAAATTTTATGAATAAAAAGATAGAAAGCATCTTTTACTTCCTTTCAAAAAAAAATTAGATCTACAGCTTATTACATAAAAAAATTAAAATAGTTGATACTAATTGCATTTATATATTGTTTACCATACAAATATAAACTATAAATGAACCATCTCCTACTGATGTGTGATGAGGACATGGGAGCAAGGTGGGGCCTACACTTGGCCTTGGTGGGGTCCATGCATGAAGCGATTTATAGAAGATGCAATGTTATGTGGGTTTAGTAACGGTCTTATAGGGGGTAACATTTATTTTGTGTCCATGCAATAATAAGGCCAATAGTGCCAAGATGTTGGTTTTTTTTGTTTTTTTTTAGTAATCCTGTTTTTTATGTTTAGCTCACTTTTTCAAGGGGAACACTTGCCATTTTGGTTTGATTTTGGTGTTATTAGATAGATTATTTAGTTACCTTTCTAACGAGACCAAGATTGTACAAATCCGATGTGTTCGGAAAAGTTATGACCAAATTACTAATGAGGTGTCAATAAACACGAGAATAATTTTTTTTTTATTTATTTATAAAGTTTTAAGTTTTAGTTGTTTTAATTTTTAGGAAAATGAGTTTTTTAGTTTTATGTTTTAAAAAACTTCACTAACAAGTTTCCAATTTTACCAAGTTTCTAATTGTTTAAGGTTTTAAAAACCTATTTAAAGGCAACCTCTTTCCATAATTTTACAATGAAATTGATTGATAAAAAAAAAAAATCTTTGTTTTCCCTCTACAAGAGTGATGATGATTCTCTATTATCTAAGTTATGGTTCCAAATATTGGAGACTTTGGTTGGTGATTTCCAAGGGACATGAGATTAGTAATTTCCTCATAAGGTATTTATCTCTTTCTCCTTGTTTACTTAAACAAGGCTTAAGTTGGTGATTTCCTCAAGGTAATCTTCTTCTTTATTTTCTTTTTCTTCTTGAACCTCCATTAACAAAGCGTCAAATTTTATGAAATTCTTTAATTTTCCCTATCAAAACTTATTGGAATTTTATGAAATTTTAATTATAGAATCCTTGAATACGTCAGGAACTATCCTAAAAATTTTAGAATTTTCTGACACATCAAAGGGGTATTTTCGTAATTTTCAGACTGTCCCAAATTATAGAAATATCCTTTTGGGGGGTTTTTCCTTATTTTCTTCTTTTTTTTTGTTCCTTTTCATTCTAACCTCTATTCTATCATCTTATTTATTGATTTCCCCTATTTTGTGGCTACTTGATTACTTTAAAATTTAATTATTGAAATATCTTGCTTCCGTACTTTGAATGTCATAATTATTTGAACCTCTTGGAATTATTCTACATCAAATTTTGGTATTTTTCCCTTATGCTACATCAATGTGACTGTTTGATCAATGCACCACCTATTAGATAATGCTATGGTCTAGTCCTTATCGGTCAGGTAATCTAATCATATAATGTATAGAATTCTAGTTTGGCCATGAGTCTAATGCAATTGTGTTTCCACCCTTTCATATAATGATGATGCATCACTTGCATGGTTTGGATGGATCAGAGATATCCATTGTGGAAGCCTAAGCCCAATAAAAATGGGCCTAGGAAGTTCTAGCCATGGGGTACAAAGTTGTAATTGTAATAACGCTTTAGAGCTAAGGTTATTTTATTTTAGAGATGTGAAAGGGTGGCTTGGCCCAACGGAAAGGCTTACTGTTAGCATCCTTGGTGGCACGGGTTTGAGTCACAGAAACAGTCTCTCCAGAAATGGGGGTAAGGTTGCGTACATCTTGCCCTCCCCAGACCCCACGTTAGCAAGAGTCTCGTGCACTAGGTTGCCCTATTTTTTATTTTATTTTAGAGATGTGCTTTGTAACAAAGTAGAGTTATTTGGCAACATGTTGGCCCTCCCACAAGTGGCCATCACTATAGGATCTCTTAGTATATATATTTATTTTGTTGGTTTGTCTTTAGAAGTTGCCTATTTTGGCAAGTTTTATTGGTTGTAAGCCTTTAAAAGGGCACCCCCACCCCCTTACATGATATAAATTGAAGAATTATTTTTTTTAGCTTGGTTTTCCAGGAGTGGTTGTGGACCAACCCTTCCCTAACCCTAATCTCTCTCCTCCGTCTCTTCTCTCTCTCCCTCATCATGCCTCTTTCTTCTTCCTCCCTATCTCCCACACGTCCTCTTCTTCTCCTCTTCTTCTCTTCTTCTTCTTATTTTTCATTCTTTCTTTCTTTCTCTACATTCTTTCAAAGTCCTAAAGGATCAATCCTGCTAGATTGATTTCTATCAGAAGATTAAGAAGATACAAAGTGTTGTTAGAAGGAATTGTGTTCCAAAAAATATAGGCCATGATTTGGGTTCTTTGTGGCTGAATCTAGCCAAATCGCCTACTTCAAAAGAAGGTTCTCCTCTATGGTTTATGAAGTTTTGTTCTCTACTTTAACCCTCTCTGAATTCTGAAAGTTCCATTAAATATCTGTTATTTGGTCACCTTTCTTGAGTCCCATTAATACTCTTCTATAAATGAATTTCTGGCCATCTGGTAAATCAGAAATCACCCTGTAGAGTATCTTTTCTTTTGATCTCTATGAGGGGTTTTGTTCCCCTAACACTTCTCATCCTAAGCCCTCAATGCCCCACATAATTCCCCTGATTTCCTAAGTTTAATTAGGAAAATTTCAAATTCTGGTTTAGGGTTTTGTGGAGAAAAAGTATGCTTATAATTTGAAGCATCAAGTCCAAATTTAATGAAATTTAGAACAAAGGACTATTTTGTAGGTCAGAACTTTTTTTTAAAATTTTAGAGTTTTCTGACATGTTTCAGGGGTATTTTGGTAATTTTACCCAACTCTGCCAAGCTTTACAGAATTGCCCCTGTTTCGAAATTGGTTTGCCGAGGTTCTGAATTATTTTCTGCAAACTCCAACCTTCCCCTATACTGTCCTGCATCATATAATCATGTTTTATCAACTTTTGATAGATAATCATCTATCTATCAAAAAGAAAGTCGGTTCCCAGCTAATTTCAGCACTCTCCTAAATGGTTTGAATTTCTGGCCCATTGTTGTTATAAATGCTTTCTTAGACGGATGTGAGCCTAATAAAAGGCTATCTGGTGGCCTTATTTGGCTTACTAGGCAGAAAGACCTAGGTTTCTTGGTTTTGTCTATGTTGCTCATCCTTCTAATCTTGTGATGAACTGCACATAAAATGTTGAAACTGTTGGAGGTTCAGTGAGGCATCTGAAATTGTTACAGGATGTTCCATTCAATGGGCTTTAATCACTTGTTGCAGGAGCGAAGACTGCAACAGGTAAATGAGTATATGGGCTTCCATGCAATGTGCTTTTGTGGGCATCAGTAACAAGTTTAGCCATTTTCTTTGGTTGAATCATGCTAACCATCGTTCTAGAATATGGATTTTTATATAACAACATACATCTAAGAAACTTGCAAGTTCAGTTCATTATTTGATGCACATATTTTGTTTGTCAAAGGAAAACATATGATGGACCTGATTGCTGCCCTCCATACAGTTTAGATGGTTCACAAACCTGTAATCATAACCATGGTTTCAAGGATCTCCTGATCTGGCTCAGGATGGCTGTGTGGATTGGCCTGACAATCTAGATCATGATTAGGATCGGTGGCCTTGGATTGGCCAGATTGGCCCTGGATTGGGATCGGCTGATCCAGTCGGATCTGGGATAGAGATCGGACAGGATAGATCCCGATCTTTAAAACTATTTACTAGCTGATATTTGGTAAGAAACTCATATATGGGTAATAGGCAGAAGTCAGAACTGAAGACTTTCAATAGCTGGATGTATGAAATTGCGAACTCTTTTCTCCTTTAGATCTCTGACTTTTAGCTCTAGACTGGGAAGGTTGGCTGAACCGTCTGCATAGAGAGTAGGTGGTTTTTTTTTTTTTTTTTTTAATTTTTATTTCTGTTGGGTTTGGTAAGTGAGCTTTTTTGAGAGTATGCAGTTTGCATAGCTATTTATGTTATCAATGTAAATAATATAAATTAGCCAATCATTAATTTGAAAAGTTGCTTGTGTTGTAAACTTGCAGAGGATTACCATTAAAGAAATCAAGAACCACCCATGGTTCTTAAAGAACTTGCCAAGGGAGCTAACAGAGTCTGCTCAAGCCATTTATTATCAGAGAAATAACCCAAGTTTTTCCCTCCAAAGCGAGGAGGAAATTATGAAAATTGTGGGAGATGCAAGAACACCTCCTCCGTCTTCCAGGTCTATTGGGGGTTTCGGCTGGGGCGAGGAGGATGAGGAGGATGACAAGGCAGAAGATGGGGATGCTGAGGAGGAGGAAGAAGAAGAAGAAGAAGATGAGTATGACAAAACGGTTAAGGTGGTTCATGCTAGTGGAGAATTTCATGTCAGTTAAAGGATTTGCTCTTCTTTCTCCATTATTTGGAAAGTTAATTTAATTTTGGATTTCCGCTGACTATAGAATGTTCTGATGTTTGTATAAAAGTTATAATATTCTACTGCTTCAAACTCAGGGTTTAAGGGATTGTAAACTTCCAATGTTCTATAAGAGGTTTATGTATTTTAGCTTAAAAAGTTTGGGTGCAGAACATATAATCCAGAGTAACATTGTTACTAAGAAATGCAGAGTATGTTAAAAATGTGTTAAAATTGCTAGTTAGATTCCTTCTGCTTTCTTAACACTTTTTGCCCTTGATTTGGAATTGCAAGTGGTATTGTGGTAAATTTCCATCAGCATTGTGGAATTTGTGCCCCAAATCATATTGCAAGAGGTTGGGAGTTCTCTATAATCGTGGACCATATTCTTCCTATGATTACCGTTGCCCTGATCAATCTCCCGTCGATTTTAAACTGGGCTATGTTCCATCAAATAGAGGTTGCAGCTTGACCTGGCAGTTTGGATCGGGTCCATCTATTTTGGGAACTTTCTATGTACCGCTTGTTCAGGGTAGTGAAACTAGAGCAAGAGCCATTTAAGGAGAACATCTTCAATGTGAATTATGGATGGTTGCACAGCATTTTGGCAAAATGGAAATCTGCTAAATATATTGAAGTTAAAATATAGAACCCCCCCTTTATCCGAATCAACTCAATGTGGAATGGAATAGCAGTGAAAATGAATGTGGTAAACTAGTTTCCTGTCACGAGACTCTCATAGAAGATGACGCGATAACAGCTATGCCTAAGTGGGAAATGGTAAGACTTCTTGAAATCAGGGAAGATATAAGGGACTGACTTTGATGCTTTGATTTAAGTTGCAGTTGGAGGGTAAGTATAAACCAAAAGCTCACGCAGAAGATAATGGGAAAGCTCAATCCAGACCCAAATTGGACATCCCATACGTACACCGCTTGAGGTTGTGAAGGTCCGATGAAGTTTATCTGGAAGCTGATGCACTCAAGTAAAGGAGGAGAAGCCGCAACTCACAGCCCTTGTTAAGAACAAATGCTTAGATTCGGCCTTACTAACATCGCTTCCTTCCCCAACCTTGCTTCACTGCAATGCAAAACATAGGAGGTGGGTGAACCTGGATATGAAGCCCACGGCTGCCCTTCCACCACCTTCAGATACAAACCCAGCACGATTCTCACTTTCTCCATATAGCAGCCAGCATCAATCTTAAGCAGCCCTGTATAATATTTCATGGTGTGATTCAAGGATTTTTCTGCCATTTGTTGCCGGGCTGTTGGGTGGGACGGTTTGTAGCCGTTCAGATGTTCATGACTAATTGACTATCCTTGTACTTTCTATATTTTTTCATTTGTGTTCTTCTTTTCTTTAATAAATCGCCGTTACTTATAAAAACTAAAAAATATTAAAAATCTTCTGGAGTTATTAATTCAAAATAGGAATGATGTCATTTTTTGGATTTTAAAAATTAACTTATTTAAATTTTTACTTAACATTTGAACACTTTTTTTTTTTAAGGAAATAATTTTTTAGGAAATAAAGTTATGTACCCAACCTAAGTTTGTTTATGAAACAAATATAGACATATCCGTATTCGTATTTGTTTATTTGATCAAATATTGGGTATGAATTCGATATTTGCATATATTTACAAATAATATCCTTATTTGTTTTCATTTATTTAACTGAATATCACATATGAAGCCAAATAACCAATTATACTATTTGTCAGAAAATTAGGGTTTTGAATGGTGACACAAATATTTTGGAGCTCTAAAACATAAGATAAGTGGAGAGGGATGGGATTCTTAGTAACAGGAATAAGAAGAGCAAAGACTGAAACACCCTAGAAAAGCAGATGTTGTATATTTCTGCCTTTAATTCAAGAATGGAGGTGAAGATTATTAGGGTTGTAATAGGATTGAATATTAAGTGAATATAATTATATATTCGAATTCGATTCATTCTAATTTTAAATATATCCAAATTCAGTTCCATATCCAATGGAAATTTCAAAACATTATTTGTTCATGTTTATTTAATAAGTAATACATACATATGACTTTAAGTATGATTTATTATCTAAATGAATCAAATATAGATGAATCTGCACCGGATAAATATCAGATAGTTGACAGCCCTAAACCCAACTACTCTCTTAATCCCATGAAATCTATTCCTAGTGACTTCAGATGTGACTATTAATTTGAACCAAATAAGAAGATGAACATTAACGCTTCTGGGTCTGAGATTAGCAAAAGACCTCACCCTCAGCATCAATTTACATTGAAGGGGATTGTAGCAAGATAGTACAACTCCTCAAAAGGATGAACATGCTCATTGCCCATGGAGGGATCTAGAAGATCATCTCTGATTGCCATCTCATGGTTGACCAAATCTCCCAAATTTTCATTTCATATGTTCCAAGAGAATGCAACAAAAGTGCCCACTTAATGGCGGCTATTGCATCCAATGAACGTCTCTCCACCAAATGGAATGAAACTTCTCTTCCTAAACCTAAACGTATTTCGTCCGTTATTGCAACGAATATTTTAAATGAGGTTGATTTAGATGAATGAACTCAAGCTTTTGCACTTAAAACAAATAAAAATAATAAAAAATAAAATTAAATAAGAGAATGGACACATTCTCTCTCAGTGGCGAGTGGTAGGGATACACCTTTAATGCGCAAAGAAGGCAGCACGTGGTGGACATCCACAACCCTCATCGAAACATGGGTGGGTCCTACTGCAAAGTCATATCTCCACCATACTTTCCTTTTACGTGCATCAACAGTTTAAATAATATTGCATATCCAAACACAGCCATTGGTAGCCAAATTCTTGTGGTAGCAGCTTGTCTAATACTTTTTCTTTACATTCTATATTAACAAATTACAATTTTAATTTCTATAAAAAATTACTATTTTAATGATTTAAAAAAAAAACTATTATTTCTTAAGTTCTATGTTATAATTTCATTGTTTTTTTTTTTTTTCTATTATTCTTTATTGTTTTTTAACGTATAATTTAAACTAATATTTTATATTGGTTTACTTGTGAAAATTCTTATAATATGTGCAAAAATTAATAATGCTAATAATAATGATGATGATGATGATAACAAATTATTATTATTATTATTTACTCAAACCATAAGATTAAATTTATATATGTATAGATTGTTAACCTTGGTTTGAAATTTTTGTTTGCGGATGGACAGAATAGGCGTTTTAAACCAAATGCAGAGATTGTTTAGTTGCTATCTATGATCTTGTTGTATAGTTGTCTATAATCCTGTCTTGTAGAGCCTTAATGTTGTATCAATCCCCAAGAAATAATATTTTAATTAAGGGCTTTGTTTTTTTTTTTTTTTTTTTTTTTTAATGTGGTTTATGGCCGTAGGCTGCATCTTCAAGCTAGGTACATTGGTAATAACAAGTTTGTCTAAATATTTTTGAAAATACTAAAGATACACATAATATATATGATACGTTCACAGTATTTTTTTTTTTTTGTTCACAACGATACTAAATGGTTTTTCCCCTCCATCATGCTCCGTCTTAACCAAATAAATTAAAAATGGAGCATTTTCGCTCCGCCCAACTCCATCATGCTCCCTCGGGTCATATTTATGTTCAAAGTTGGTTGGGTTCACATGGACCAATAAACCTGATTCATTGCATTTTTCTGGTTCTAAACCATTATCACTAAGAGATGCAATTAGGGGTGGGCATAGGCCAGGCCGGCCCTAGCCCAACCCTCAAATTGGCCTCAAAAAGCCTGGCCCGAGGCCCAAACATTTATTGAGGGACGGGCTTGGGC